>JAVLUZ010000157.1:18287713-18332465 GCA_036768485.1 Mermis nigrescens
TCTAATAGCCTCATCTAGGTTCTGTGGTTCCGTACCTAGTTTACTGTATAGAAGTTGTGAGAACATCTAACTCAGGTTTTGGTGATGTTTCAGGAGTGCCATAAACTCTTGTGCTTGAATTTCCTGCTGTAATGCACGTCTAATAGCCTCATCTAGGTTCTGTGGTTCCATACCTAGTTTACTGTAACGCTTAATTTCTGGCTTGAAGGCCTCTCAGGAATGCGCCTTTTGCTACAATTTCTCTCTGTTCCGTGCTTAAGCTCGGATATGCGGCCTTAACTAAACTACGTATATCTACAGCAAAGTCTGAAACACTTTCATATTGCTTTTGTGTGCGATGTATGAGTTGTAGTTCCTTAATTGCAGAATCTAGTCTGATTGGGAATTCAGCTTTGAAAGCATTTGCCCATTGTTGTAAAGTAAATGGATTATCGGCATTTCCGCGTTCTGTTTGGTTAAAGAAATTCAAGGCTAAGCCTTGCAAAAGTTGGTAAAAGGCATATACTGCAATGTTCGCTGAGATTGTGAGCGTTACAAAAATGGCTAAAAGTCAAAAACCAATCTTCTACATTTTCATGTGATTTTCCGGAAAATATAGGAGGTTGAATTTGAGACAGAAACATGGGGCTGTTACTCTGTATTGCGGTTGTGATAGTGTCATGCATGCGTTCAACTAATTCATCATTATGACTCTCAAAAACTTCTTGAATTTTGTGAATATCTGGCATAATAGATTTTAGCTTAGGCAGAGAACGGTTAAACGATATAGTCCAGCTTAGGTCTCTGATGTCACGCCGGTGGATCAAATTGGCGTGATGTCGATTAGGAATTTTATTTAGAATGATAAAAAGCAATTGGAATTGGAATAATAACAACAGGCGGCGGATAACAATAACGCAATGATACATGTAAGATCGAGGCTGGAGGAGAGAGAGAGAGTCCGACTGAGGTTTGTGGGGGAGAACTTTTATATGAGACAAAAGGCCTCGGGGCCCGAAAGTAGTCGTGCCTTTTTGGATATTTTAGGAGGTTGAGTTTGTATGTTTGTGTGCTAAACGGAAATGGTAAATTAATGACTCCACGTGCGATTGGAGTCGGCTTGCCTTTGTACTGACTAGATTTTAGGGAGTTCACGTGCGATTAGTAGACTTTAAACGGATGCTGAAGGTGCGTTATGACAGAGTGATTGGATTTGATTTACGTCTTCCAAAATTACGAAGATTAAAATAATCTGATAATATTTGAGAATTAAAATAATAGCCTTAGGGTACGAAAATGAATTTGATAATATTATGTGTTTATTGTAGGTTATTTTATCTTAATTAAATTTTATTACACATGCGAAAAAAACCTATTTCTGCAGAACTTTTACTTAACTCTGCGCATATTTTGCAGGGAACGTTAAACCAGCTAGCAGCTGAGTTTGTGCCTCGTTCTGGAATAATATGCCACAATCATCCTTAGACCCGCCGCCCTTGTAATATTTTCCTCCTAATGTGGAATGTGTGCCCTTGCAGCACGCTTCACATCATATGAGCGAAAATTTTCCAGTGCAAGATAATTTATTTGGCCCTAACGATGAATTAATTAATGCCCATAAACGACATTATAAAGTTGCAACCACCAAATCAACGTTGTGTCAAGTTTTCAGATGAGGATTCAAATACCCGCAGCTGCGAACATTTGCGTCGCTTGCACCGTTATCACAGCTAAATGCCATAATTCAGATTCATCCTCTTCTTCAAATGAGGTGTCATCTTTTGCTGATGCAATTAATCGTGCTCCCATTTTACAGCAAATGCATATTGCAGTTGCTTCTAGAAAATCTTGTCAAGGTGAAAAAACGGATATACATAAATTTTTCAGTGAATTTGAAAGATTGGCAAATATTTACAAAATCAATAAAGTGGAAAGAGCTGAATTTTTGTGATCAGTTTTTATGATTATGCTTTGAGCTTATATGAAGCTTTGCCTGCTGAAGTGCGTAAATCATACTCAAAACTAAGTATGCTATGATCGCAGAATTTTGTCCACTCGATCATGATACTTTGTATGATCGCTTCCTTGACTATAGGCAATAGCCTAATGAGTCTGTGCAAGTGTATTTCCTTGCGATTTTTTAAGAAATAAAGTGCGTGCAACCACAATTTGAGGTTGATTTGTTGCAACTTAATTCAATTCTTAGAGATCAACTAAAGCGTGGTCTATTACCCAAAATTTCAATGTAGCATATCAGTGTGTGCCAGAAGCTCTTTTGTATGAATTTTGCTTAATACTAAATGTGCCGAGTATGCAGCTCATCAGCTCGCAGTTAAAAATTGCTCAACACCTTATGTACAGTCCGAGACACAATTAACGCCCCAGAATTCCAACCGATTGGAATTGTAATTTCGTTGATAAAAAATTGGAAAACGGTTGAGAAAAAATTGAAATCATACTGTAGGAATAACCTCTGTTGACTGAATTTCAATCGAATTCAAGAAATTCAACCGGCGGCTTTCTCTGATCAATATGCCCTTTGTTCTAGTATGAGTCATCATGAGTGACAGCAATAATTCAATAAATGCACAGTCAATACCTACACTTTTGCTACAAGGCCATTTTATCACGTGTGATTGTTAATCAAAATATTTATGTGGACACTATGTATTCTTTTTCCACTATACACAAGTATAAAAAATATGAAAGCAATATATGTTTATTATTTTTATCTTTAAATTTATCTGGATTTTTTAATCTGTAGTGATGCTGCAAGCAGTGATCGGACCGAGGGTACTTTTTGGACCTCGGCCTCGGCCGAGGCCGAGGCGACTTAAAATCCTTGCCTCGGCCGAGGCCGAGGCCGAGGCCGAGGCCGAGGGTAATGCCGAGGGTCAAGCTTATATACCTATACCCATAAATAGTACTCTTAGAATATTTTGTATGTACATGAGCTAGAGAATAATCGTAATATTTAACACTTCATCGAACTAAAACAAATGTTTATTGGTGTTAGCCAGAATTTTTATTTCAATCTGATGAAGCAGATAATTCATCATCGAAATCTAGATCTTCTGAATCAAAGTTAGCCTCATCTATTTCGCCTTGTTGTGCTATCGCGTTATCGTCGTCGTCAGCCTTTATCAGATTCTTTAAAGTCACACTATTATAACCAACTGCTTTGAGATTGTGCTTTACAAAAAAGAGTTTTTGGACGTTTTATGGTAGCAGACGAGCGAGAATTACTGTACTTTCTGATCCATCCAGTAGCGGGAGGGGGGCGGTATACAAACTTTTCCAGAAAAAGTCAAAGACAGGTCCAAAATTTTGCCCTCAACGCGCGAAATAGCATTTTTCGGTGTTTTACATTGTATACTTTTACATAAAATCACTTTTGAAGTCATATTTTTCTTTAAATTTTAGAATTTTCGACAATTTTGTGCAAAAACATCATTAAATTTCTAAGACTTTAACAAAAATCTGGCGCGAAGCGCCAAAAAATTTGCAAAATTAAGGCAGATAGATGTCTAGAAGCATGATTTACTGCTTGATTTCCTGTATTTATAGCATTTGATGCGAAACATTGAAAGTTTTTTATTGAAAATATAAGAAAACTATGCAAAAATAGCTGTTTCTGCTGTTAAAATTGTTTTGAAACCTACACGAACAGAAAACGGCTTCCAGGGCCCGGTTTCACCACAAAGCTATAGTTACGAGTTACGGGTGACGGTTTCACGAGTACGAGCTACGAGAGCTACAAATTTCCGTTTCATCAAAAACTGAGATTTACGAGCCACGGGCTACGAGTTACAAGTTCTACGAGTACTTTTCACGAGTGTTTTTTCACAAATAACGGCTAGGCGGTTTCACCAGATATTACGATCGAATGTTACGAGTGAAAAGATTCGTAAATTTTGTAATATTATCACGGATCAAAAAGAGGTCCATAGGACTCGTAAAGAAGTGGCAGACTAGTGCGTTTAATAGTTTTCTGATTTTTTTTCTTAATTTGTTTCACTTTCGTGCACACACCTACATAATACATATACTGGCAGCACATGTAAAGGGTAAGAAGATTAGCATTAAAAAAATAATATACTTTTCAAAAAATGTTTTGGAGAAATCCCATAAAATTCGATTCTTAAGCTGCATTCTTGAGTAGTAATTCGAAATTTTATTTCTTTAGCCCTTGTTAGTAATGTTCGCAGCTTTTTTATGAAAAATATTACAATCACTTAGACATTTTTTCATGAATTGCGGAAATCAGACGTTTTTGATTAGATTTCTGAAAATTAGAATTCCATCGCACTTCCTTCGAAAAGAGCCGACTGCATATTTTATGTACGTATTAATGACAACTAAGAATGATTTAAAAAATTTGAAAATTGAAATAATACGCTGTGATATACTTTTAGCTTCGTAATGTCTCTGAATCTGATTTAATTGATTTCGTTTATAAATTATAATAGTAATAATAATAATAATAATAATAATAATAAGATAATGATAATAATAATAATAATAATAATAATAATAATAATAATAATAATAATAATAATAATAATAATAGTAATAATGATTATTATTAGTATTAGTATAATAATAATAATAATAAGTATTATTATTATTAGTATTAGTAATATTATTATTATTAGTATTATTATTATTATTATTATTATTGTTATTATCGTCATTATTATTATTACTAATATTATTTTCGTTTTTATTTAAAGCTATAAATTTTCTGAGAAGCTTATTAATTCTTGTTGACTGAATCCCATACATTTCTTAGCACTTTCTATGTTTTTCTATCGAGCGGCATAAAATCTGCAATTAATTACATAATTATGCTGTTTAAAACAGAGACAATGACTAATGAAGAATGTCATACGCAACAGAAGAGATATACATTTTATTACGAGTACTCGTAAAAAGGTCCAAAAAGTACTCGTAAAAAATGAGTCTTACGGAAACCCTGGTGAAACCCTCGTAATACGAACTCTTAACCCGTTGCTCGTTACTCGTAACTCGTAGTCGTAATTCGTAACTCGTAAAAAGATGGTGAAACCCGATTTTCCCGTAAAACGAAACTCGTAGGACTATTAGGAGTCGTAAACTTATGGTGAAACCGTGCCCAGGTCGCCAAGAAAGTAAATAAATGTCATTAATAGGTATCATCCGGCGCGTAGCGCCGGAAAAATTTGAGAAATTATGGTCACTGACAACCAAAAATCATTGCAAATTGCATATCCGTTCTTATTCTCGCTAAATATTTTGGCCAATGGGGAGCGGCCGCCCCCTTAAATCCGCCTCCGCATGTAGCGATTGTACTTTCCGATCCATGTAGCGAAAAGACGCTTTTGGTTGTACAAATTATCATTGTGAAATTCAACGCGAAGCGCGAAAAGTCTTTCGCAATTATCTCACATTTTATTTCGAAAGGGGCACTTTCCCCCAATCCCCCTGTATACGAGCCTGAGCTCTACGTTAGGGTTAAAATAGGAACTATATGTTATGCAGGAAGATCGGTAGCATACATGATCTTGGGGGGTTTGGGGGTTTTTCACCCCCCGCAGAATCATTTTTCACCCCCCGCAAAAGATTTCCCCCCCAGAATTGGCGATTTTTCAAAAGTTTCCTAGACTTACCTGAAAATTGGTAGGAAAAGTGTCTTTTTAAGGGTTTTTGGCCATCTATTTGCTCAAAATCGCCAAATTTTCGGCGCTTCGCGCCATATATTCATGTTTTAAGCGATATATTGGTCAATTTATTCGACTTTTTTCGAAATTTTTTTCATGATTTCACGCTCTAGAAGGATAGAGTATCGTCAGAAACGCCAAAAAACGATGTTTTTTAACGCGTACCGGCCATTTTTGGGCCCAAATAAGACACTTTAGGTTTTCACCCCCAGAATTCCCATACTGTGCATGTATGGTCGGCAGGATACTTAATCAGTGATACTGACACACAAAACCTCTAAAATAAAAATTATCCATGACAATGCGGTGGAAGAATAGAAAAGCTGTGGCGAATGAATGACAGACAAATGTTCAAAAACTCCTTTTTGTAAAGCATAATCTCAAAGCAGTTGGTTATAATAGTGTGACTTTAAAGAATCTGATAAACGATGACGACGACGATGACGCGATAGCACAACAAGGCGAAATGGATGAGGCTAACTCTGATTAACATTTGAAAAACGATTTTGCCATGCATCCTCATAGTCAGTCACTATCATGGAATAATCACAATCGCTCTTTTTTGCGCCTTAAATACCTAAATCGCCAGCCATCTGGATCTATGTAGATATTGCGACCAAAGTCAAAATCACTAACCTACATTGCAAAATTCTGACGTCACGTTTTGATTCGAGACGCTCGCGCCCAACTTTTAGACAAAAGTGCAATGACTACGCACCAAACTATGCACCAAATCAATACCAAAATCAGCACTAAGATAATCGTTCAGCCTTATGACTGTAGTCAAAATTTTCAAGGTCAGCATTACAATAATTGCATTCCACCTTACGATTATCGCCAAAACCATCCATACATGACTTATCCACCAAAACAACACAATACGTATTATAACTGCTTATTGCTCTGTAGCGCCGCAAAACAATTCACCACATGTTACGTACATAGCAGATAACCAACCTGGGAGAGCTTTAAACTGCCACAAACCTGCCCTTTTATACTAAAAATGACGTAAACACGGTTACCTCAAGTTCATCTGAGGCTAAAAAGTGTGAAGAAAGTTATGCGTCTCAAGATTTTTTGGAAGAGTATGAAAGATTGCAAAGAAGATTAGCAGTCTATGAAAAATTAGCGAATTCCCCAACACTAAATAAGGACTCTGTATGTAGCTCCGATTGTCAGTCATGCTGGTACAAATTTTCCTACCATCATCACAGAAATCCATGGCTTTAAACTTCCTGGACTTATCGATACCGTTGCGCAAGTCACTATGATGACTACCGCTGCATTTTTAAGACTTGGTTTCAAAATACCTTCTGAAACAAATGTCTAATGTAGTGCATGGAGTTGGGGATACCACAGCAGTTGTTCGCTTTAAATTTAACATGCAAATAACTATCCCTAAACACACGATTTTTTGCGCAAGTGTCGATCATCAACAATCTGCTAGAAGACTTACATACTTCTGGCTTTGATTTTTGCCGTTCCGCATTGCTCTGGGTAAATCCCATTGAGGATTGCGCGTTCATTAACGGTATAAAATTAAATTGATCTTACATGTGCAGCATGGGAATTCTGGGGGTCAGGCACAAAAAATTTTCAAAAAATGCCTTGTTTATGCTAAAAAGGTCGAGTATACATCAAAAATACTGTTTCTAGATGTTTCAGACAATGCTCGTTCTTTCTAGAACAAAACAAACATAAAAAATTATAAAAATCGAGAAAAATGGACAAAGTATAGTCAAAAATGTGTATGTATATGGCGCGAAGCTTTAAAAATTTAAGACTTGAGCCAAAAATGAGTCAAAACCGCTGATGAAGCACAATTTTTACAAGTTTTCCAAGAATTGACAATTCTAAGGGGTCACATTTCAGCTATTTTGTGAGGGTTTGCAGTACACGTGGGCGTGGGGGTCATGGGTATGCAATCCTCTTCAGAAGGCCAAAGTACCCCCTCATATTTTATTGAAAAAGCTTGATTTCATGAATTTATAACATGTGTTACGCATGTCGCAGATCGCATTTCTACACATTTTTTGAATGTTCAAATATCTTTTCTTCAATTAGTTTTCAGTTTTGTACAAACTTTATGACATTTTTGAAACTCTCATGCTCTTGACTACCAAGAATATGTATTTTTATTCATTTTTGTTATATTCCCGATGACTAGATTTTCGATCTAGTCCTTGGTAAGTCTAGGGTGCTTGACCCCTTGGTAACAGGAGGGTTAAGGGCTTAAAACGACGCATAAAACGTTGTTGGAACGAACTATCACAAGATAGCACCAACCCTGCTATTGATGAGTTTTGTGTACGCCTGCGATTAGTTACTCTAGCTTCTGGAGGACATAGTGAAAATTATTTCGAGTAAAACAGTGTTTTTTTTTTGCACGGGCCTCTTTGCACCGTGCAAAAAACCTCCCAAAATCCTTTTGCAAGACCGAAAATTTTTTGTACAATGTATTTTATATACAAAATTTTTCCGCGCTTCGCGCGGTTGGATACTGTAGGTTTAGCCGTTATATCTTTCACACTATGTTTACCCTGAGAAAAACGACAGATTTGCGATTTCTGTAACAAATTTTCAGCAGTTTCTGCAGGATTTAATGCTAAAAAAATAAAATGACATATTTTTCTAGCGATTCATGTTATAAGTGGATAAATATAATAAGTCGCGCGAAGCGCTGAAAAACTTTTTTCCTATTTTCGAGCCAGAAAATCTTAAAAATGATCAAATGTAAAATTTTATTTGAAATGTTTATGCTGAAAATATCTATAAAAGTGAAGAAATCGCGCGAAGCCCGAAACTTTATTGGGATTTTCAAAAAAAGCACTTCAGATTTTTCACTTTCTAGCACTGAAAAATGTGTACAAAACAACGCCGTAATGCTAAAATTAAAATAGGGCTTCAATCAGTGTTTTTTTGTGCAAGGTCCGTTTGTACATGTACAAAGATGGTCCCCAAAAGTCTTTGTACATTTTGTACGTGCAAATTTTTGTGTACTATAATATAGTACAGCAGCGATTTTAGTGTGGTAAAACAGGGTTCTCGATCTTTGGTAGTGTAGCTAATTTATGGGTTTCTGACGCCAAAAATTACTAAAAAATTATCTGAAAACGGCGCGGAAGCGCCGAAAAATGTTGACATTTTTCCATTCTAAATGCAAATTCTTCCATCTTAAAGATATATAGGACCAAATAATTTATCAGTTCGGCGCGAAGCGCTGAAAAATTTTGGGAATTTTACACCTTTTTACAGTTTTTGTCTTCCTAAAAATCTTTGAACATTTTGTACACACAAAATTTTTGGGTACTATAATATGGTACAACAGCGATTTTAGTGTGGTAAAGACAGAGTTCTTCGACTTTTCGTAGTGTGTTTTAGCTAATTTCTGGGTCTCTAAGGGCAAAAATAACTAAGAACCGTCTTAAAACGGCGCGAAGCGCCAAAAAATTTGACATTTTTACTTTTGAAATGCAATTTCAGCCATTATAAAGATATATAGAACACACAATTACTCATTTCGGCGAAATTTTTTCGAATTTTTTGACCTTTTTTGCAATTTTTTTCCTCCCAAAAATCTTTTGTACATGTACAAAGACGGTCCCGAAAAGGTCTTTTGTACATCGGGAAAAATCTTTGCCCAATTCGAAAAAGAAACACTGGCTTCAATCATCATAATTATCGAAATCCCGTTTAAAAACATATGAAAGCTCTGAAAATGGTATGAGCAAAAAATGAAAAAATAGCGTAATTACCTATTAACATGACACAGAAAACTTAATTAACAATTTGTAGGCACTGTGAAGTAAAACAAAAACCTAATGATTCGTTTAACCTGGTCTAGAAATTTACTTCATTAGGGAAAAGTGTCGAAAAAAAGGAATGTGACATCAAGCACTAGTACCGAAAATCTTTGCATTTTTTCCAAAAAGTGCTCATTTGAATTTTTTTGCATTTTTAAAATTGGGTGACCTTTGAAAAAAGTAAAACAAGCTAAAACAAGATCCATGTCTTGCTAATTCGGTAATGGAATACGCAAAGTAGAATAAGCCTGTCTGCATCAAAAATGGAAAATAGAATGAAAAATTGAACTCAGTGGGCGCGCTGGAAAGAGAATGGGATATTTTGGTGTTATCCGGCGCGAAGCGCTGAAAATATTTTTGAAAATTCGATTTTTAAAAGTGAC
This sequence comes from Mermis nigrescens, assembly GCA_036768485.1. Classification (NCBI taxonomy): domain Eukaryota; kingdom Metazoa; phylum Nematoda; class Enoplea; order Mermithida; family Mermithidae; genus Mermis; species Mermis nigrescens. Next base: position 18,297,578 of record JAVLUZ010000157.1, read on the forward strand.
CTGAGCGTTCAAAAATCGACATATTTACATTATTTTTGCCCAAATTTTTCTTTGCACCGTGCAAAAATCACAAAATTTTTTCTTTGCACGAGCACAAAAAAGTTTGCACTGTGCAAAATAAAACACTGGTGTGAAACCGATAAAAAGTCATTTTGTTAGATTTATTGAGCATTTTGTTCAGAAATTAATTTTGTTCCAAGTGTTATGCCTTCTGTTTGTTTCTTTTGCCTTTGTCATTGAACATGTTAGCGAGAAAATGAAAGCAGTTATATATATTTTATTATATATATATATATATATATATATATATATATATATATATATATATATATATATATATATATATATATATATATATATATATATATATATATATATATATATATATATATATATATATATATATATATATATATATATATATATATATATATATATATATATATATATATATATATATATATATATATATATATATATATATATATATATATATATATATATATATATATATATATATATATATATATATATATATATATATATATATATATATATATATATATATATATATATATATATATATATATATATAGGGTGGCCCATAAAAAGGCTAAATTTCTGAATACATCATAACCTCGGCTGATGTGAAAATAAAATTCAAGACCAGCAGCATTAGATAAGCAAACATGACTTGATTTGATCAACGTGAAAAATTTTGGCCAGCTTTTAGCGGTACCTGCAACACGGCAATTTGTTTACACATCACTGTTTCAACCCCAGAGTTTCTACATTCACATACATTACTATATATGTTATCCTTTTGACATTTTTAACAATATATCCAGTCACAAACGTTAATGAGCACATTTTTAAATCTCCAGAATAGGTAAGCGTCCTACCGAGTGCAAAAATTTCATGATATCGTTCCCCACGCCATAACATTGCCTGCACACGTGAGCGTGGGGGTTGCGGGAGTATGCACCCCCCACAAGTAAGAACTCCCCACAGAATTCAATTTTTGAATTTTTTCGGCTTTGGTAGCGATTTTTTGATGCCATTGGATAGTGCTTGATGAGAAATGTCGAAAAATGGTGTTTTTTCGCCATACGACCACTTTTAAGACCAGTTTTCTACAAAACCATTTTCAATACTATTTTGGATCTTTAGAAAATCTTGCGCAACCCCCAGAATTTCGGTGCTGCCCACCTATGCTCCCTATCCCTCTGTCACATGTACATACATGTATATTGTTACTAGCAAAGAAAAATGCTCCGATGGAACAAAAAAGATGAATATACTTGGAATTGTGGATTATTATGGATGTAAAAGGAGGGGACTAGGAAAAATCTACCTAAAGTCGGAAAATCTGCTAAAAATCACACTTTCTCTAAGCAACGCAAAAATCGATGTATATTCTGTGGCCAACAGATTAAAATAAATATTCAACCATAACAATGATTGAAACAGCAGCACGTTAGCTATGCAGTAGCTATGGGAAATGATATTAAGTAAACTAACAGTCTTCCAAGCCAATTGAATGAAATAGCAAACATCGAAGACAATTGAAGACATGGTTGGTTAAAAACAGTAGGAAACACGTAAGTTGACTTGAAACAGACTTAATGTAGATACACTAGCATGCCCGAAACGATTGTGTGCACTAATCAATCGGCTCCTGCTTTGCTTGCTATAATGCTCATAAAACAAAACAACTTTAAATACAATACCTCTTAGTTTTCTATCAATCAGGTGCCAGCAATTTAAAAAAGTAACCTTGATAGATTTCGTTTATACACTCTTATCTGAAACTTCGAACATTATTTAAAAAAGACACTTTTTTAGAGGCCGCAGAATATACATCGATTTTTTGCGTTGCTTAGAGAAAGTGTGATTTTTAGCAGATTTTCCGACTTTAGGTAGATTTTTCCTAGTCCCCTCCTTTTACATCCATAATAATCCACAATTCCAAGTATATTCATCTTTTTTGTTCCATCGAGCATTTTTCTTTGCTAGTACACTACTTTTAATTAGCGTGATTTCAGTACATCAGTCAGTAAACACAATCAGTAACATGCCACAATAATGACAACAGTCCAAGAACGCGGAAAACAATATTGTTCTTAACATCAGCATTATCCTTTTTAAACAAGACAACCTTATTGACACCATCCATTTTCAAATTAAAACTGCATTAAGTTATTTCTTCTTAATGTGCAGTTCACTTATAATCAAGCACAAAAATTTAACCAACGAATTCACATTGCAAATCCTCACTCAATCAATACACAAGCACAATGTGTTGTGACTTTTGAAATTGAAAACACCCAATTTTCAATTTTCAAATTGAAAATTGGATCAATTTTCAAATTGAAAATTGGGTCAATTTTCAAATTGAAAATTGGGTGTTTGAATTTGCGATGAAGAAAATAATCAAAAGATAGTCACTTGGTTTATTTAAGCCGAGTAATAAAATAACGACGCAGGCTAAGAATTTGTAAACAATGAGTTTCAGAAATTTTTGAAATCAGAATCTGTTGATTTTTCACTACTAAAAGCGAAATGAAAGCATCTGTAGCAGAGCGTTTTAATAGAACACTCAAAGAACGCATGTGGAGGTATTTTACTAAAAGCAACACATACAAATATATTGACATTTTACCAAAAATTATGAAAAATTACAACAATTCTGCTTTCATAGAACAATAGGTATGTACGCTCTCCGCAAATGTGACGGCTAAGAACGAGCGTGAAATATTAAACAGAGCATTCCGCCTTATGGGCGATAATCAAACTGAATTCAAATTCAAAATTGGCGACAAAGTCAGAATAAGCAAAGTGAAACGTACGCTCGAAAAAGGGTTCTGGCCCAATTGGACCAAGGAGTATTTCCTAATTAAGGGAAGATATGCTAGAATTCCACCCATCTATGTTTTAGAAGATCAAATGGGTGAAAAATTAGACGGTATGTTTTATGAGCCCAAACTGCAAAAGATTAACGTTTCCACTGATGATTTGTTCATTATTGAAAAAATTATAAAAACGCTGAAAAAGAGGAGCAAAAACTGATTATCTGGTACGCTGGAGGGGCTACCCGGCCAAATTCGATTCATGGGTCTCTAATGTGCAAAAGTATAAATAATGATTTCGTCTCTTGCGAATTTAAAAAATTGAGGTTGGACAGTGTTTTTTCAATCATGCGTTGCACCGCTTGTCTCAATACACGTACTTTTCTGACGCCGCAATTGGTGCGTATTTTTGGCCAAAAATGAGCAAGCAATATAGGCGAACATTGCTAGAAATTGATGAACACGCCATTAGAGGCGAATTGAGCACGCTTTTCAAGTTATGGGAATTTTAAGCCCAGAAGCCGAATTTTATTATGCGAATCTTTACATAAAAAAGCTCAATGAGCACATCACCTCATCCATGACAAACGTTCTAATCTAAAAAACGCAATTTTTTGTAAAGTTTGGAATATTTTTTGTAAAGTTTGGAATATTTTTTCTAAAGTTTGGAAAATTTTTGTAAAGTTTGGAAAATTTTTTGTAAACTTTGGAAAATTTTTTGTAAAGTTTGGAATATTTTTTGTAAAGTTTGGAATAAATTTTACATGCTTAAGCATAGTACTTTTGTAAAGTTTGGAATATTTTTTGTAAAGTTTGGAATATTTTTTGTAAAGTTTGGAAATTTTTTTGTAAAGTTTGGAAAATTTTTTGTAAAGTTTGGAATATTTTTTTGTAAAGTTTGAAAAAGTTCTTGTAAACTTTAGAATATTAGTGTATCTAATCTGCATTTCTCAAGCATTGTTGAAACTATTTTATACGCTATATGCAACTCGTGCTTGTGTTTTGCACCTGTGAGAATCATTTTTCCGCTTGTAAAGAGTAAAAAAGTCACATTTCTATATTTGTATACTAGGCCGGGAAATAATTCTACTTTGTACATGCATTTTCTTTTCACCAGCTCATAAAACTTGCAAAGATCAATGCGAAATCCCAAGTTAGCCGAGCCAACAAACAGCACAGGCTTTATTTTCAACATTAAATTCTCCATTTTTAGTATATGGATGAATGCCTTTATCGTATTTTCTCCTTCTTGAACAGTTTTAGCTCCAACACATACAATTTTGCCCGACTTGAAAATCAGCAACGTAGCTGGGAGTAATCGAAATATGATGCCTGGAAATTTTAGGCGATTGTATTGCGTAGTATTTGGCAATTTAAGGTAGATATCATCTAGATTTAGCGTGTTTGGTAGTGCTGTAGTTAGCACAATGTTCTGTATTGTAACCATTTTCTATAAATACCTATATATAAATTGTTATTTATAAACAAAAATGATTTTCAAACACCCTTTCACCTGTCTTGTCTCTGGACCAACAAAGTCCGGTAAAACTACATTTGTTGGGCAATTAATCGAAAATAGAGCACACTTGATTGATACCAAAATTAAAAAGATTTGGTGGTGCTTTGCAGAAAATCAACCACTTTACAGGAAAATTGAAAATGTTTCGTTTATAGAGGGGCTTCCTGATTTTTCATACTTGAAACAGTTTAGTCCTGTGCCGCAACTTTTGATTCTCGACGATCTGATGCAAGAGAGCAAAGGTAATACTCAGATTGTACAGCTGTTTACACGTAGTTGTCATCATTGGAACATTAGCATTATTCACATTGTTCAAAACGTGTTCTTTGAGGGACTCAGAACTTCACGTATAAACTCTGACTATATAGTTTTATTTAAAAATCCTGCCGATCAATTACAGGCGCAAGTTTTATCTCGTCAGCTTTATCCTGCCAATCCGAAATATTTCATAGAAGCCTACTCTGATGCTACTGCTCAGCCGCATGGCTATCTGTTGATTGATCTTACTCAGAACGCTAGAGATGAACTTAGGCTAAAAACGAATATCTTCAGCAGTCATCCAGCTGTTTATATGCAAAAATCTATAAATACTACAAAAAAGGTGATGAAATCAAATAAAACAAAATGGGTAAAGAACGATTAAGACGCAATATTATTTGTTTACACCTTCTAAGTCAAGCAAGGAAACCTCAAAGAGACGCTATTATAAATACTGCCAGTAAAGATCAGATTCTTTGTCTCTGTGACTGTGCAAACAACTTTCTTAACGGTAATATTCCCTTTTCTGAAAAGGATATCAACAAACTTCGAAGATACCAGCATCAAATAAGGTACTTGGCAAACAATAAACAGGCAAACACAAAACAAAAAAGAGGTATTTTAATACAAGACGGTGGTTTTCTTCCACTTTTACTCACTCCTATTCTTACAATTGCAGGTACTTTACTAGCTGATGCAATAACACGCAGGCAATGAAGCACACTGAAAAAATGATTTTAATACCCGCTGAAATCAGTGAACGTTCTAAACCAGTCGACGTTTTGCTTGATAACTTAAATAATGAGATGCAACAAATTTTAAGCAGCAAAAATGTACCATCTGATGTAAAACTTGTAAAATATAATCAAATACTAGGCAAATTTAAGCGATTGCTCGAACAGAAGCAGCAACCATATAAAGCTACTATTGTAGGACATGCAAGTGACACAATTAATGACGAAGAAATACTCGCTGGTATACCGAAAAATCAGATTCCAAAGGCAAAACTCCTTCTACACTACATTCGCACAAACCCATTTGTGGAAATCGAGCCTAATGGCGAGCTTGTAATAGATGGTCGAAAAATCAATGGTTCAAACATCACAGATTTAGTTAATGATCTGGCACGTGAGCGCAAAAAATAAGCAGGCATCCAGGCACAAAAGAATTGCTGAAAGTGTTTAATCGCACAAATGTACCCCTAGAAAGTATTGCTAATAGACAAGGTAAGGAGATTTTTGCTGCAGGCGACGAATTTGACTGGGATGAAAGTCTATAAATACTTATTGTTTTATTTTTTATGTGAATAAAATTTTAAAAATGCATGTACAATTCACTCCTGACAATTACACCATTTGGTTGGAATACTACACTGGGCAGGCTGCCCAAACCGGCTATGGGTTGGATGGGTTTAAAGGCATCCCATACCAGCGGGGTGTTGGCCTTGGCAGTTTTTTCCGCTCACTTTTTAGAATGGCCGTCCCTGTTTTGCAATCAATAGGTAAGCGTGTTGGAAAGCATGCTTTGGCAGCAGGTGCAAACATAGCGTCCGATTTGGCTCAAGGAAAACCGCTTTTTGAGTCTACTAAGGAACATTCAAAGCGAGAAGCTGCTCAACTTTTTGATGAAGCCTCTCATGCCCTTCAGCAGCAGCAAGGAGAGGGTCTTGGTTACCGCTCAAAGTCTATAAATACTAATGCAATTGATGCTTTTTCTAAAAACGACAACAAAAATGGCTCTCATAGACGTAAAATCTATCCCAAGTACTAAAACCGAACTAGACCTTTTTACGGTCCCTCCTACCCAAGTAGTTGTGAAGCAAGGCTTCTGGCATGAAATTCAACCTACGCACCCTATCACTAACGAGGGGCCGTATGAATTTAGAATTCCGCCCGATCCCCATTATCTTCAGCTGAACAAAAACTACATTTATATGCTATTAAGAATCAAAAAACCAATAGTCGCAGCTGGAGCATCAGTACCCGACTATGCGCCTATCAATCTAATTGGTAAGACTTTCTTCAAGCAGGTGAAATGTTTCCTAGGAGGCCGCTTAATTTTTGATAGCTCTGATAAGTATGCATACAGATCGTACTTTGAAACTGAATTAAATTATGGTTATGATGCAAAGCATTCTCAACTGCAATCTGCACTTTACTTTCACGAAGGAGGAGGCAATGTGGACACAAAAGACAATGAAGCATTTAAAATACGTGCTAAAATGTTTAAAGATGAAAATTTTGTAGAAGTCGCGGCTCCATTGCACATTGACTTGTTCTTGCAAGACAGATTTCTGATTAATTTCACCGATTTTCGCTTAGAATTACATAGAAATAGCGACGCATTTTTACTGCAGTGCTTTGAAGACGCTATTTTAGAATTAAAAGTCTCACAAATGAAATTTTTTATTCGAAAAGTTGAGGTTTTAGACACTGTCAATTTAGCACTTGAACAAACAATGCTCTCATATACAGCAAAGTATCCTATTAGGCGCGTGGCTATGACTAACTTACACATTTCAAATCCTGCTAGAGAAACGCCCAATTATACCCTGTTTAATGGTCAGCTACCTAGGCGTATGGTGTTTGCTTGTGTCGATGGCAATGCATATCGAGGCAATTTGGCCAAATCGCCATTTAATTTCAAACCATACAGCATATACGATGTAAAAGTAACGTGTGGCGGTACAACCTACCCCGCTTATCCACTCAACATTGCATTCAAACACGATAGGTACTTGCAAGCTTATAATCAGATGTATGATGCACTAGATATAGGACGTGAAGGTAATTTCATTAGCAGAGACGAGTTTAAAACAAGCCACTGCTTCTTTGTGTTTGACCTAACGCCTGACGCAGATGATGGAGGGCATTGGGATCTAGTGCATGAAGGAACAACGAGCATAACTGTAAGGTTTGCTGACAATTTGCCTGATTCTGGCGTGGAAATCATTATATACGCCGAATTTGATAACTTAATAATGATTGACAAAAATCGAAACACGTTTCATGACTATAATGCATAAAAAATGAATACCATTGAAATATTCAAAATTCTTCAGCGTAATATTAAAAAGGATATATTTTTAGGTGTTTTTCCATTAGACCGCCTGCCACCTATTAGAACCTACCCTGCGGCACTAGTGATTAATTTAGATACTAGCAATGCGCCTGGCTCGCACTGGGTCGCCATATACTTTCAAAGCAATAAACACTGCGACTATTTTGACAGCTATGGGCGAAAACCATTTAACCACTTATTGCATTATATTTCAAATAATGCACTCACATATGCGTACAATAATGCGCAGGTACAGGGGCTCTTTTCAATCAGCTGTGGTCACATGTGTGTATATTTCCTAGTTTGCCGTGCACAAGGTATTTCGTTTAAGAACATTGTCACATCAATGCAACATGAAAAAATCTATAAATACTTCAATAATCTTAAGTTGTAAACATGGATATGAAACAATTTTACCTTACTCTTCCAAGCAATTCACAAGAAACAAATACTGCAGCCACATTTCTTACCAATCTGCCTAGACAAATTGTATTGAATGGTGAGTGGGAGGTTGGTTTAGTAGAAATAATTTATGCAAATACATGGCACAATGTTTCCGAGGAGCAGAATATGATACAATTTTATGATATAAAAAACAATGTGCGACAAAAATTGCTTATTCCTCGAGCAAGATATTTAAATATACATGACCTCATTCAAGCTATGAGAAATGGAATAAAAACGATTAGCTCAATAGATAAATTTGATTACATGCAATATTTTGGCATAAAGTATGATGAAAATAGAAAATTTTGTCATATGACAATAAATTCTGAATATATTCAAAGTGTAAAGCTGACAAAGCATTTAATGTATATGCTGGGATTTCTAGAGAGCCAGCTTAGTAATATAGATTATACTGTGAAAAAAGAATTAAGCATAGTTGCGCACCATTCGCCTGATATGCTAGGTGGTATGCATAATTTTTACGTGTATTGCGATATAGTTGAACCTCAAATAGTTGGGAATACTTTTGCGCCACTTCTGCAAGTTGTAAATATTGAAGGAAAATACATGGATATTGTAAATCACTCGTACATTAGCCCCCATTATATACCTGTACTCAAGAAAGCATTCAATACTGTTGAAGTGAACATTAAAAGCGACCAAGATAAACCCGTTCCCTTCGAATTTGGCAAAACTATCGTTAAACTGCATTTCAGATATCGCCTATAAATATCACCGTTTATCAAATATCGTAAACATGGATCAAGGACAAAAAATTTACAACCATTTCTTAATGCACCTGCTTTGCCTAGACGATATATCTTCCTCAGCCTTAGGCAGCTACTTTTGGCCCCTGCTCAATGCCGAGTACAAACAAAGTTTAATGCAATACGATGCAGAGGCTTTCAACAACTTTTCTCGCCTCATCAAACAATGTTGCACTCTCCGAGACATACACACTCTAGCTAATCTGTGGCAAAATTTCAATGACCGAGCAAAGCAATATTTTGCATACTTTCACGAACGATCAATTGATGAGCACATACTCTGCTACATTGTGCTTAAAAACTAAATATTGCCAAGTGTAAACTGCTGCTGGTATACTGTAGGTTGCGCGCTAAAAGTTTGTACATAGCATACACTCAACATACTCTGCAAATTTGAGCCCGATCCGACCGCTGGTTCTTGACTTACTAAAAAATCGATAAAATCAATCAATAATCAAAGTTTCCCGGGAAACCCCCTGTAGGACAGCTCTTCTTGTGCCACCTCCCCTCCTACTAGGTAGGCCTAGGCGCCCTTTAGACCACCTCCACAGAATCGCTTAGGCTACCATCCCCAGGCTTGAGGGCACCATCCCCTAGGCTACCTTTACCCTAAAAAATCAATAATTTTTGAGTTTCCCGGGAAACTCATCTAGGCAGGTCAAGGCCCCCTCCTCTCAGGCTTACGGACACGCCTGTCTATCCTTCATCATTGCCTATGCTACATCATTGCACCCTGATCCCACCCCAGGGTGCAAGTCTGGGCCCGCCCGCCTATGCTTAAGCATAGGCTATGTTATAACATTGATGCCAGGGTAACAGGGTTAACTACTAGCCCCGTTGTTGCTGAGTAGATATAGAACTAGCAAAGAAAAATGCTCCGATGGAACAAAAAAGATGAATATACTTGGAATTGTGGATTATTATGGATGTAAAAGGAGGGGACTAGGAAAAATCTACCTAAAGTCGGAAAATCTGCTAAAAATCACACTTTCTCTAAGCAACGCAAAAATCGATGTATATTCTGCGGCCAACAGATTAAAATAAATATTCAACCATAACAATGATTGAAACAGCAGCACGTTAGCTATGCAGTAGCTATGGGAAATGATATTAAGTAAACTAACAGTCTTCCAAGCCAATTGAATGAAATAGCAAACATCGAAGACAATTGAAGACATGGTTGGTTAAAAACAGTAGGAAACACGTAAGTTGACTTGAAACAGACTTAATGTAGATACACTAGCATGCCCGAAACGATTGTGTGCACTAATCAATCGGCTCCTGCTTTGCTTGCTATAATGCTCATAAAACAAAACAACTTTAAATACAATACCTCTTAGTTTTCTATCAATCAGGTGCCAGCAATTTAAAAAAGTAACCTTGATAGATTTCGTTTATACACTCTTATCTGAAACTTCGAACATTATTTAAAAAAGACACTTTTTTAGAGGCCGCAGAATATACATCGATTTTTTGCGTTGCTTAGAGAAAGTGTGATTTTTAGCAGATTTTCCGACTTTAGGTAGATTTTTCCTAGTCCCCTCCTTTTACATCCATAATAATCCACAATTCCAAGTATATTCATCTTTTTTGTTCCATCGGAGCATTTTTCTTTGCTAGTACACTACTTTTAATTAGCGTGATTTCAGTACATCAGTCAGTAAACACAATCAGTAACATGCCACAATAATGACAACAGTCCAAGAACGCGGAAAACAATATTGTTCTTAACATCAGCATTATCCTTTTTAAACAAGACAACCTTATTGACACCATCCATTTTCAAATTAAAACTGCATTAAGTTATTTCTTCTTAATGTGCAGTTCACTTATAATCAAGCACAAAAATTTAACCAACGAATTCACATTGCAAATCCTCACTCAATCAATACACAAGCACAATGTGTTGTGACTTTTGAAATTGAAAACACCCAATTTTCAATTTTCAAATTGAAAATTGGATCAATTTTCAAATTGAAAATTGGGTCAATTTTCAAATTGAAAATTGGGTGTTTGAATTTGCGATGAAGAAAATAATCAAAAGATAGTCACTTGGTTTATTTAAGCCGAGTAATAAAATAACGACCGTCCACCAATTCCAAACTAAACGCAACTAATCTGATCACTATGAAAAAGTTTTGAAAAATGAGCTTGCTAAGCGAGAGTTGTAAACCAAGAGAAACTTAAAGTTAAAACCTACCATTAAATTATGAGAGAATTATAAAAGATTTTAAACTTCAAGAAAATGGAAAAGGCGGGATGTTGGTAAATTAGAAGGCAAAGATTTTCGGCAAAAATTCAAAAACTTCACGCAAATATCAAATGTAAGGAACACTAACGCTTTGATTTGGTAGTAAAATAAATTTGTAGTATAGACTACATATTAACAACAAATGAATAGTGCAAACTTTACACAACTACTAGGTGTAGAGAATACTAACAGTTTACGGCTTATTAATGTACATGATTACAATAAAGCTGTATATCTTTGTCGACTTCTGTGCACAGTAGTGTGATTGCTGGTTCATTTTAAACCACTTTTGCAGGCAATTTACATCAATTAAACGATAGCTCTCCATGTGCAAGATTTTGTGAAACATATTATAAACACGGCTAAGAAAGATTTAACTTTAATGCAACCCATTTAAGACAAAATTACATCTCTTCAATGATCTAAGGACACTTGAACATAATTTTTAAATCACTTTAGATTACTTTTGAGGGTAAACAAACTCACTTAATTGATGTCTCACATATGAATCCTTGAAAATTTCTTGACTTCAGTTACAAAGTCTCTGCAAGTCTATCGAATTAGGGTTAACACGTAACGTAAACTTTACACAAACACATAGCGTAAAGAATATTTTAGTCGGATTCGTAATTTTGATATTGCTCCGATATTTCTTTCAACATTTATGGAAAAATGAGTCTTCATAATGTTTTAAAGACAATAAACATTAGGTTTAAACCACTTTGCAATACTGCTGAGTGTAAGCAAGCGCGCCCAATTGACGTATATATTTCATTCCCTGTAAATTTTTATATCTCAGGAAAAAATTTCGATTTTTGCAATGCTCTAGAACAAAGGCTAACATGCAGTGTAAAAAATTACTCGGATATTATGATCAACATTCATGAAAAAATTATGTCTCTACAATGGTCTGAGGACATATAAACAATGAATGTAAACTACTTTACATCACTGTTGGATGTAAACAAACGCGCCTACGTGACGTCTCACATTTGATCCTTTGAAAACTTCTAGGCTCCAAGAAAAATTAGGTTTCAGGAATGCTCAAAAACGAAGATAAATATATATGTAGTGTAAACTTCATGTAAACACCTAGTGTAAAGAAGATTTTAGTCAGATTCGTAATTTTGATATTGTTCCGATATTACGATTAATATTTATGAAAAAATTAAGTCTACATAATGTTCTATGGGCAAACTAACAATTGGTGTAAACTACTTTACAACACCGTAGAGTGTAAACATATGCGCCAGACTGGCATATCAAATTTGATTCCTGGTCCATTTCTAGACTTGATAAACGTGTCCCTGACTCGTAACCGGAGAAGCAGGCAGAAAAAACAAGACAGAAACGCATTTAAAACTCCAAATTTTTGACTTTACACTCGCTAAATATTAATGTATAGACAATTTGCTTTGACATGCACCCGATATAAAGCACTTTATTTTTATTCTATTAGACTTATCCCGACTTCTGGACGGAGAAAGTGGCGAACAAAAAACGCAACAAAAACGTATTTTCCACCATTTAGAACACTGTAAACTTTAAAATTCCGTACCGAACTCCCCATTGAGTTTAAAGAAATTCGGTTTGGTACAATTTGTAGCTTTTAAATCGTAGTACATTCCTGTGTGCCAAAATTCTGTTGCAAAAATTATTTGGCATGATTTATCAATCAAACTTCGGAAAAAACGTGTTTTTTAGCCCATTTTTTACCTCTGATTTCGAACTTTACACCCCCATAAATAACTCAATATTGCGTTTTTTTAAATGCGGTTTGCTGCGATGTTTAGCCCCTGTGAGGCACTTTAATAATGCTGTCTTCGATTTGCACTGACTCATAAGCGGAAAAATTTGGCAGAGAAATCTTAGTTAAAATCCATTTTTTTACACCATCCACTAGAGTGTAAACTTTAAACCCCAGGATCTAACTCACCATAGAGCATAGAAGACTTTGCTTATATGCAGAATGTAGCCCTTGATCCGCTCTACATTTCTGTCAGAAAACATTTTAAAAACCTCAAAACCGGAGTTAGTATCGGACATAGGAAGGTTGAAAACTCGACCAAAAAGTGCTTTTTCACCCCCAGATTTTCGCACTCTTTACACTGCCGTTCGATAAATAATGCGAATTTCAAAAAACAAAAAAAGTGTCATCTGTAGAATTCATCCCTCTATTATCCTATTCTGTTCAATCCTTCGAGTCATCAATACTCAGTTGTCCACATGCCGCAGTAAAAAGGTCCCAAAATTTGTCCTATGTTATAACGTTACACAAAAACTTTACACCTTCTTTACACAGTCAATTTTGAGTTTCAAGAAAAACAAAAAAACACGGGCAGCGAATTTTTTTATTATCTTTCTTTTAAAAAAAACCGCACCTTCCAGAAGTGTCCCGTTATAGCTGTAGGGGGGGTGCCCAGGTGTTGGGGGTACCTAAGTATATTATAGGTACGCGCTAACGCGCTACCTATGATTACCTCTGGAGTTCAGACAAAAGACGTCTTGAGCCAAGGCGCGGATGTCGGTGGCGCCGTTAAACTGGAACGGGAGGTGATCGAGTTTCTCCAATTCCTCCAACTTCTGCCTGATGTTGAGGTTGACGGTACCATGTTGGAATCGGCGGTCGAGGCAGCCAAGGCTTCTGGGGAAGTCAAACCCAATGAAGAAGATGTTGGGGTTGGTCAGTAACTCAATCAGGTAGTGATGCGAACCACCTGAGGAGTCAATGTCAAAGACACAACATAAGCCATCTGGGCAAAAAATCGTGAGATGCCTATGTTCTTCGACATTTGGCCTCTTTTGCATCAGTCGCAACAGCCAATATGCCAGGAAGGGCATGATCCTTTGTCAGCACCCGGCACGCAATGTCGGCCGGCAATTTATCAGGGACCAGGAAAAGTCGAAGTTTGACTGGTTCCTGACCAAAGCGCATTGCCCACTGCTCCAGGAGATTGGCAGGAAGCTGCATTTGCTCTGGTGTTGGTGTTGTGTGTCGCTTCCAGTTCTCAGTGGCGGAAGCAAAGGAATCAGAAGTTGATGTGGAATTGGTTTGTGATGCAGACATTGTGCTTTTACCTAAGAAGTGTCAGAAAATCACTATGACGTTAAACATTACATACTCTGTAAGGAGATTGTGATTGCAATTGAGAATGTGATTTTTATCTTCAAATTCTACAAATTAAGTGCAGTTGGTGGGGCGTCTAGCCTACTTCTTAGATTATAAGCATGTTGGTTTAGCTTTGAGTTAGGTAACTTAGATATTTTGGAATTAAAGTTATTGGTGTCCGAGGATAAACTCAGTTTATCAGTGCCTGCATCTTGCTTATTTAACTTAGTACAATTTATGTGTACAAAGTCGGGTAACAATTTTCCGTTTTCATTTTCGAGAGAGAGGATTGGGTATCTTATGCTCTTAATTTTATATGGTCCGTGCCACAAATGCATAAGCTTATGCGTTTCACCTATTTGAGTAGACGGATTATACACACACACATGGGCGTGGGGGGTTTGGGGGTATGCACCCCCCAGAAGTTGAAATACCCCCCAGAAATCAAAATACCCCCCATCCTCCAGAAAATTTTTTTTGCTTTTTCAGCAATTTTTTGATGCCATTGGATAGAGCTTGATGAGAAACGTCGAAAAATGGTGTTTTTGCCATACAACCACTTTTAAGACCATTTTTTGACCTTAAAAATTTTTCACCCTCCAGAATTTTTTCACCCCACCCCAGAATTTTGGTGCTGCCCACTCATGATTATACACCATTATTAGATCACCAATTTCATAATTATCATTCTTAACCTTTTTGTCATACTGCGACTTCTGCAAATGTTGTGCATGCTGAATGTTCGCTCTAGCTATGGTCCATGCGTTAGAAAGATACTGCTTAAAACTTATTGCATAATCATCTAAGTCTATAATGTAACGTGAGGGCTTGAAATTAAGAGCTATATCTACCGGTAATTGAGGTGTACGCCCATAGAGCAATTCAAAAGGGCTGAACTTGGTACTAGTTTGAAAAGTTGAATTATAGGCAAAAGTGACATAAGGCAAAAACTCATCCCAGTCTTTTTGATTTTGACTAACATACATTGAAAGCATATTAGCGAGTGTGTGATTAAATTTCTCTACAAGCCCATCTGTTTGAGGATGATAGGCCGTAGTATTGACTTTTTAGTATTACAAAGTTCACAAATTTCATTAAGTAGTTTTGACATATAATTTGTACCTCTATCAGAAAGTAATTGCTTAGGTGCTGAATGTTTACATAAGATGCCTTCTATAAATTTTTGTGCAGTGGATTTTGCAGTACAGTCAGGTATCGGAAAACATTCAACCCATTTTGTCAGATAATCTGTAAAAACTATTACATATTTATTACCTAAGTAAGTCATCGGAAGTGGTCCTAATATGTCAGTCGCTACTCTATCAAATGGTCCTTCTACAGGTAGCGGACATAAAGATGCTCGTGCTTTTTGGTGTGGTGACTTTTTTGTTGCACAGCCTAAGCATTCCTGGCAGTGCTTTTTGATATCGTAAATCATTCCTTCCCAAAAATATTTTTGTTTGATTTTTTCATAGGTTTTATCAAAACCAAAATGCCCAGAAAGTACGTCATCATGATATGCTTCGAGAATTTCTTGTTTTAACGAACTTGGAACAACTAAGGTAAAGACGTTTTTTAATCTATCATTTTGGCAATAGAGGCAATTATTGATTAATTTATAATATCTCGATTTATAAATAATATGATCCTTAGAGATTTTGTGCTCAGGTACTGTTCCATTTTCAAGATATTCAATTAAGAATTTTAGAATAAGATCAGCTCTCTGTTTTTCCATTATAGTCTTATTCTCAGAGTCAGCTTGTATAGTGCATATTCGAGATAATGTGTCTGCATTCTTATGCTTAGATTCAGGTCTATATGTAAGTTCATACTGAAACTGTTGCATAGTGGCTTGCCAGCGAGCTAAGCGTCCAGTGAGATTATTTTTCTTAAAAAGTCCTAACAGAGGGGCATGATCAGTCTGTATGTGTACGGTATGTCCAGTGATGTAAGGATGAAAAGTTTTTACTGCCCATACTATAGCTAATGCTTCTCGTTCAGTTGTAGAATAATTCTTTTCAGCTTTAGTTAAAGTTCTACTGATGCATGGATAGGGTGTTCTTTTTCATCATGTATTTGGCTAAGTACGGCGCCTAAGGCATAAGAGCATGCATCGGTTTGTAAATAAAAATCTTTCGAAAAATCTGGTAGCTTTAGAACCGGTGCTGTGACTAATGCTGTTTTCAGTGTCTCAAATGCTTTAGTACATACGTTATCCCAGATAAATTCTTTATTCTTTCTTAGAAGATTACTTAATGGTGATGCTATTTTGCTGCAGTTAGGTATAAATCTACGATAATAAGATACCAAGCCAAGAAAAGTGCGGATCTCATCAACATTACTAGGTATTTTTGTATCTTTTATGGCCTTAACCTTAAGTTCGTCCGGTCTTAATCCTTCGGTTGTTACTTCATGTCCTAAGAATTTGACTGTTGTTTTACAAAATGCACATTTTTCTAGACAAAGCTTTAGTCCTGCAGATTTAAGACGGCTAAAAACTTGCTTGAGATTGATTATGTGCTCATCAAAAGTGCTAGAAAACATGAGTATGTCATCTAAATAGACTAAACAGATTTTCCACTGTAAATTATGTAAGATGACATCCATAAGTCGTTGATAGGTGCTTGGAGCATTACATAATCTAAAAGGTAATACATTAAATTCATATAATCCATTGAAAGTGGTAAAAACGGTTTTCTCTTTATCAGCGGGTTCCACCGGGATTTGCCAATAACCCCATGCTTGATCTAACGTTGAAAACCATTTTGCTTTACCTATTGTGTCAAGAATGTCATCAATACGTGGTAATGGGTAGGTGTCCTTTTTTGTGATTTTATTAAGTTTTCGATAGTCTACGCAAAATCAATCACTACCATCCTTTTTCTTAACAAGGACGATGGGACTGGCCCAAGGGCTAGTTGAGGGGCTTATTATCCCAGCCTCTAACATTTTGTTTATGTGTGATTCAATTTTTGCACGATCGCTAAATGGTACTATATATGGATAGCTGCGGACTGGTGCGTTGTTTTCCGTGTCAATCATATGAGAAACAAGGCCAGTTTTACCAATGTCATGATCATCTTTTACGAACATGTCAAGGTGCTGTGAAAGAAAATCTTTAAGGTTATCTATTTGAAATTGAGTCAGAGAATTTTTACAGATGACAGCGTCCCAATTTATGTGACCTACTTTAGATATAGAGCGACACTCAAACATCTTTAAGTGCTTTGTGTCTTCCGTATTTCCAGTATTTTCTAGGAAAACTTCATTCACATAACCTATTACAGAATCTTTATACAATTTAGTTTCAATTGCTAAAGGATTGATTATCTGAACGAAAATTTCATTATCCATCGTTTTTGTGAGAGATGCAAAAGGCGTGACTCCTGTTTTCTCAATCATTTTGTAATTTGGTTCGAAAGAAAGTGTATAGGTTATTTTCAAATTTTTGAGGTATAAGCGCATGAATGTTTAGAACTGACCTTGCGGGTATTACGATATTAGTACTGAGAGTGACCTTACTGTGCTCTAATTCGCCAGGATTTATCTCACGTGTGAATTTAGTCATGTGATTATCAAATGTTATCCAATTATTTTTAAAATTAAAATTAACATTTTGAAAGCATGTCAGAAAGTTGGTTCCGATTATCAAGTCAAATGAACTATTCTCTAATATATAAATCTCTAGCAATTCTATGCGAGTACCTAAGCAAATATGAACCCAAACAGAACCTAATACGGGTAATGGACTATTACTTGCACTCTTAATTACGGATTCTAGTGGTTTTATATTTTTAACTACGTTTAGATGTTTTGCAAGTTTTAGAGATAAGACTGAAACGCTTGCACCTGTGTCTACGATGCCTTCCATGGTGTGTTCATTAACTTTAATGTGAATACAAGGTGGAACTGCAGAATTATTACCGCTTAATGCTAAAAGACGTACGTGCTTGGTATGGTTCTTACAGAATTTTGATTTTCTTAAATCAACTTTATCTATGAGAGTTAGGTCAGAAATTCCTGCAGATAGGTCCTTATTTAATGGATCCGGTTTTTCTATTCGCCAGGGCGTACCAACATGTAACATGTCTTCATTTTTTAATAAGAACAATATTTTATCTTTCACCTTTAGGGTGTTTTTGGTTAGATTTAATGAAAACGTCTCAAACTGATTCAGTGTGTCACATCCTAGTAGACAATCAATGTTAGGCTTGTTCGAAGTTTTGATATCATAAATACCAAAACTGGTACTGACTAAATGTGATCCTACAGAGAATGGTATTGTTACTTGTTGTCTTATCACTAATTCATGGCCAGTCATACAAAATAAATTTAGATTCGCTTCCTTAACTGCGTATTCATAATTTCCTCGTTCGTTTAGATAATCAAAAGCCTGCTTACTTAATATGGAAACTGCTGCGCCACTATTGATGTATGCTATTACTTCAGTTTGGCCTAATTTAATTTTAATAGCTGGTATCCTAATAATACAATCATCATTAATTGGAGAAAGTTTTGAGCGTAGCAATGGACCAACAAAATTCTGTAACGAGTCTTTGAAACGTAAGCCTACGGGTGCTGACTTTTTAGCGCTAATTTTCTGCTCATGTGTTTTAGGTTCACTCTGTAAATTTGTGATTTCCGGCGCTTTCGGGATAGTTTGCATCGGCTTAAGCTCAATGTCTTCTCTTAATGCTTGCTTAAATGCTCATCGGTAAGTCCTTGTTTGACACTGTTTAGGAATTTTACGATAAACAAAATATATTGTGGCACTGAGAAGGAGAATAATGAAAATAAAAACTGAAATGTTAATTAAAATTTGGTGGGCTCCCTTAAGTAAATTAGTCACTGCCCCTGATGCATCATTTACACTAGCACTTAATATACATTCTACTCTCCATTCATTTCTATCCATTACATTACTTAATGCGGTGCCCGTGCCTGCTAGAATTTGATAAACGGTATCAGGATTTTCCAAAAGTTGAGCCGTATAAGACATTAGATTTTTGAGCTATTTAATTTTTTACATTCCCAAATCATGAGAATGTCCCCAGTAAATAATGCATCGTATGTCTGTGCATCCTAACAAAATTCTAGCTCCTGCAGTCGGGTCAATTCTCATGATCTGCTTTATTATGTCTAACTGGCGTTGAGATGATCTACAAAGTTCAAACCAAACTTCTCGAAAATTTGCTTGTTCAATTTCTAGTATTTTTCCTTCAAGGTATTGAAGTTTAGAATTCATAGGATCAGACTTGAAACGATATATTTCATTTTTGAGTGATGTTTTCGTGCTGTTTTGAAAAGGTAGTCTACTAAAAAGTTGTCAAATCATAAAACTATCTCTACTCATTATAATTTTTACGAGTAAGCCTTGTACAGTTTTAAAGGTACTGATAAGTCCGCATTCGTGTGTTTCTCGAGTGAGAGTGAGACCTATTTGTAGTTTCCTAATTATAAGAAAAGGAAAATTCACTTCAGCAATGTGTGTCCCTAATTTCTCATATTTACATGTAGTGCGCAACGGATATGAATTCCAAAATATAACGGCATCTCCAATTAAGCATTTTCCTATTTGTGGGTGGCATCCACCTCCATCTCCTAAGTCAGAGCTTAGTGTGACTCCATCTGTAGTCCCTACAGTTCCTAGTTCCATGGAAAAGTTAATTGCACTTTTACAAAAATCACGGCAACACCATGTGAATTCGATATTGAGACTGTTATTTGTTGACCTAAATCCATGTTCAGAGAGAACGAGAGCCTCGGAACCCCACCGTTTAGTCTGCCATGCTTCCTTGCATCCTAGAGCTGAAAAATGTTGTGTGCTTATTTGGTCGTATACTATGCCTTTACTATTAAAGAAACCTGTGTGTGTGCAAACTGTGCAATTACGAATGTAACATTTTACAGCCTCAGTTATATAAGGTGTATCCTTAGGTATCCAAACATCGATTTTCATTTTATGCGAGCTCAAATTCACTACCGGTGGAATACATTCTGTGTGATCTGGTATAGCTAATGCATGTCCAGTTCGAGTTTTACCACAGAAATTAAAAGTATTTACATTTACGCTTGAAAACTTCCAACAATTACTAGGCCTATCAAAACACCAATGCATGCATTCATCATGTGTGAAGTGAAATTAGACTGAAGCTTCTTTCCACATGCATTTTTATAGGGTTTGTGAATGCCATAAGACGACACGTCTGTCATGAAACAGTTTTCAAAAACAGGGACCTCGCCCTCATTGTGCATTAGTGGCCTAGGTGCGTCCACACTCACGGGTTCAAAGGACCCGCCCTCAGCACGTTCAAACTTTTCATACCCTATTTGCGGGCCACCTGGTTCCCCTAGACCAATGGGTGCGGCTTCATACTGCGAAGCAGGAAAGTGGGTCAAAACGAACGTTGAACCAGGAGTTTCATGTTTTGCCGTTTTCATTCCATCCCGCCCTTCCAATGACACAACATTTATGCTTTGGAATCCCGAGGATTCAAATTTTTCGGATCCATTGAACTCAATAAAACAATTGTTGACATCTTCATCAAAAATTTTCGTTTTTCTCTCATTTTTGTTCGCGTTTCCACTGTAGTGGTCGTTTTTGTGCACATTTTCTGGGTCCCTACAGCTCTCATCTACACAGTTACAGAGTGTCATAACATGCTGCCTACAATCGTTATCCTGATTACGTATACGTGAGCCTGATGCCTGTGTGTTAAAATTTTAGCCGGTTCTATTACTGGATGTCCAAAAATCAGCATGTAATTGAGATCTACATTTCATTGCATGATGACCTAAACGTCCACACTTCCAGCATTTACTTTTTCCTTGAGCAGTCCACTGCTTGTTACCTAAGCGTTTCCAGGGCCCTTGGCTATGAGCAGGTACCGAAGTGAAAGACTCATGCTGTGGCTTATTTTGTAATGTGAGACTTGCAATCTGCTTAGATAGTGTGTTCATAGAAGTTGTGAGAACATCTAACTCAGGTTTTGGTGATGTTTCAGGAGTGCCATAAACTTGTGCTTGAATTTCCTGCTGTAATGCACGTCTAATAGCCTCATCTAGGTTCTGTGGTTCCGTACCTAGTTTACTGTATAGAAGTTGTGAGAACATCTAACTCAGGTTTTGGTGATGTTTCAGGAGTGCCATAAACTTGTGCTTGAATTTCCTGCTGTAATGCACGTCTAATAGCCTCATCTAGGTTCTGTGGTTCCGTACCTAGTTTACTGTAACGCTTAATTTCTGGCTTAAGGCCTCTCAGGAATGCGCCTTTTGCTACAATTTCTCTCTGTTCCGTGCTTAAGCTCGGATATGCGGCCTTAACTAAACTACGTATATCTACAGCAAAGTCTGAAACACTTTCATTTTGCTTTTGTGTGCGATGTACGAGTTGTAGTTCCTTAATTGCAGAATCTAGTCTGATTGGGAATTCAGCTTTGAAAGCATTTGCCCATTGTTGTAAAGTAAATGGATTATCGGCATTTCCGCGTTCTGTTTGGTTAAAGAAATTCAAGGCTAAGCCTTGCAAAAAAGTTGGTAAAAGGCATATACTGCGATGTTCGCTGAGATTGTGAGCGTTACAAAAATGGCTAAAAGTCAAAAACCAATCTTCTACATTTTCATGTGATTTTCTGGAAAATATAGGAGGTTGAATTTGAGACAGAAACATGGGGCTGTTACTCTGTATTGCGGTTGTGATAGTGTCATGCATGCGTTCAACTAATTCATCATTATGACTCTCAAAAACTTCTTGAATTTTGTGAATATCTGGCATAATAGATTTTAGCTTAGGCAGAGAACGTGTTATTATACGATATTGGCGTGTGTCATTAGGAATTTTATTTAGAATGATAAAAACAATTGGAATTGGAATAATAACAACAGGCGGCGGATAACAATAACGCAATGATACATATAAGATCGAGGCTGGAGAGAGAGAGAGTCCGACTGAGGTTTGTGGGGGAGAACTTTTATATGAGACAAAAGGCCTCGGGGCCCGAAAGTAGTTGTGCCTTTTTGGATATTTTAGGAGGTTGAGTTTGTATGTTTGTGTGCTAAACGGAAATGGTAAATTAATGACTCCATGTGCGATTGAAGGCGGCTTGCCTTTGTACTGACTAGATTTTAGGGAGTTCACGTGCGTTTAGTAGACTTTAAACGGATGCTGAAGGTGCGTTATGACAGAGTGATTGGATTTGATGTATGTCTTCTGAAATTACGAAGATTAAAATAATCTGATAATATTTGAGAATTAAAATAATAGCCTTAGGGTACGAAAAGAATTTGATAATATTATGTGTTTATTGTAGGTTATTTTATCTTAATTAAATTTTATTACACATGCGAAAAAACCTATTTCTGCAGAACTTTTACTTAACTCTGCGCATATTTTGCAGGGAACGTTAAACCAGCTAGCAGCTGAGTTTGTGCCTCGTTCTGGAATAATATGCCACAATCATCCTTAGACCTGCCGCCCTTGTAATATTTTCCTCCTAATGTGGAATGTGTGCCCTTGCAGCACGCTTCACATCATATGAGCGAAAATTTTCCAGTGCAAGATAATTTATTTGGCCCTAACGATGAATTAATTAATGCCCATAAACGACATTATAAAGTTGCAACCACCAAATCAACGTTGTGTCAAGTTTTCAGATGAGGATTCAAATAATTCGCAGCGCGAACATTTGCGTCGCTTGCACCGTTATCACAGCTAAATGCCATGATTCAGATTCATCCTCTTCTTCAAATGAGGTGTCATCTTTTGCTGATGCAATTAATCGTGCTCCATTTTTACAGCAAATGCATATTGCAGTTGCTTCTAGAAAATCTTGTCAAGGTGAAAAAACGGATATACATAAATTTTTCAGTGAATTTGAAAGATTGGCAAATATTTACAAAATCAATAAAGCGGAAAGAGCTGAATTTTTGTGATCAGTTTTTTATGATTATGCTTTGAGCTTATATGAAGCTTTGCCTGCTGAAGTGCGTAAATCATACTCAAAAACTAAGTATGCTATGATCGCAGAATTTTGTCCACTCGATCATGATACTTTGTATGATCGCTTCCTTGACTATAGGCAATAGCCTAATGAGTCTGTGCAAGTGTATTTCCTTGCGATTTTTCAAGAAATAAAGCGCGTGCAACCCCAATTTGAGGTTGATTTGTTGCAACTTAATTCAATTCTTAGAGATCAACTAAAGCGTGGTCTATTACCCAAAATTTCAATGCAGCATATCAGTGTGTGCCAGAAGCTCTTTTGTATGAATTTTTGCTTAATACTAAATGTGCCGAGTATGCAGCTCATCAGCTCGCAGTTAAAAATTGCTCAACACCTTATGTACAGTCCGAGACACAACTAACGCCCCAGAATTCCAACCGATTGGAATTGTAATTTCGTTAATAAAAAATTGGAAAACGGTTGAGAAAGAATTGAAATCATACTGTAGGATTGACCTCTGTTGACCGAATTTCAATCGAATTCAAGAAATTCAACCGGCGGCTTTCTCTGATCAATATGCCCTTTGTTCTAGTATGAGTCATCATGAGTGACAGCAATAATTCAATAAATGCACAGTCAATACCTACACTTTTGCTACAAGCGCGCCATTTTATCACGTGTGATTGTTAATCAAAATATGTATGTGGACACTATGTATTCTTTTTCCACTATACACAAAGTATAAAAAATATGAAAGCAATATATGTTTATTATTTTTTATCTTTAAATTTATCTGGATTTTTTAATCTGTAGTGATGCTGCAAGCAGTGATCGGACCGAGGGTACTTTTTGACTCTCGGCCTCGGCCGAGGCCGAGGCCGAGGCTGAGGCCGAGGGTAATGCCGAGGGTCAAGCTTATATACCTATACCCATAAATAGTACTCTTAGAATATTTTGTATGTACATGAGCTAGAGAATAATCGTAATATTTAACACTTCATCGAACTAAAACAAATGTTTATTGGTGTTAGCCAGAATTTTTATTTCAATCTGATGAAGCAGATAATTCATCATCGAAATCTAGATCTTCTGAATCAAAGTTAGCCTCATCTATTTCGCCTTGTTGTGCTATCGCGTTATCGTCGTCGTCAGCCTTTATCAGATTCTTTAAAGTCACACTATTATAACCAACTGCTTTGAGATTGTGCTTTACAAAAAAGAGTTTTTGGACGTTTTATGGTAGCAGACGAGCGAGAATTACTGTACTTTCTGATCCATCCAGTAGCGGGAGGGGGGCGGTATACAAACTTTTCCAGAAAAAGTCAAAGACAGGTCCAAAATTTTGCCCTCAACGCGCGAAATAGCATTTTTCGGTGTTTTACATTGTATACTTTTACATAAAATCACTTTTGAAGTCATATTTTTCTTTAAATTTTAGAATTTTCGACAATTTTGTGCAAAAACATCATTAAATTTCTAAGACTTTAACAAAAATCTGGCGCGAAGCGCCAAAAAATTTGCAAAATTAAGGCAGATAGATGTCTAGAAGCATGATTTACTGCTTGATTTCCTGTATTTATAGCATTTGATGCGAAACATTGAAAGTTTTTTATTGAAAATATAAGAAAACTATGCAAAAATAGCTGTTTCTGCTGTTAAAATTGTTTTGAAACCTACACGAACAGAAAACGGCTTCCAGGGCCCGGTTTCACCACAAAGCTATAGTTACGAGTTACGGGTGACGGTTTCACGAGTACGAGCTACGAGAGCTACAAATTTCCGTTTCATCAAAAACTGAGATTTACGAGCCACGGGCTACGAGTTACAAGTTCTACGAGTACTTTTCACGAGTGTTTTTTCACAAATAACGGCTAGGCGGTTTCACCAGATATTACGATCGAATGTTACGAGTGAAAAGATTCGTAAATTTTGTAATATTATCACGGATCAAAAAGAGGTCCATAGGACTCGTAAAGAAGTGGCAGACTAGTGCGTTTAATAGTTTTCTGATTTTTTTTCTTAATTTGTTTCACTTTCGTGCACACACCTACATAATACATATACTGGCAGCACATGTAAAGGGTAAGAAGATTAGCATTAAAAAAATAATATACTTTTCAAAAAATGTTTTGGAGAAATCCCATAAAATTCGATTCTTAAGCTGCATTCTTGAGTAGTAATTCGAAATTTTATTTCTTTAGCCCTTGTTAGTAATGTTCGCAGCTTTTTTATGAAAAATATTACAATCACTTAGACATTTTTTCATGAATTGCGGAAATCAGACGTTTTTGATTAGATTTCTGAAAATTAGAATTCCATCGCACTTCCTTCGGAAAAGAGCCGACTGCATATTTTATGTACGTATTAATGACAACTAAGAATGATTTAAAAAATTTGAAAATTGAAATAATACGCTGTGATATACTTTTAGCTTCGTAATGTCTCTGAATCTGATTTAATTGATTTCGTTTATAAATT
The DNA here is from genome assembly GCA_036768485.1 of Mermis nigrescens. Lineage (NCBI taxonomy): Eukaryota > Metazoa > Nematoda > Enoplea > Mermithida > Mermithidae > Mermis > Mermis nigrescens. The sequence goes on from JAVLUZ010000157.1 coordinate 18,323,255, forward strand.
ATAATAGTAATAATAATAATAATAATAATAATAATAATAATAATGATAATGATAATAATAATAATAATAATAATAATAATAATAATAATAATAATAATAATAATAATAGTAATAATGATTATTATTAGTATTAGTATAATAATAATAATAATAAGTATTATTATTATTAGTATTAGTAATATTATTATTATTAGTATTATTATTATTATTATTATTATTGTTATTATCGTCATTATTATTATTACTAATATTATTTTCGTTTTTATTTAAAGCTATAAATTTTCTGAGAAGCTTATTAATTCTTGTTGACTGAATCCCATACATTTCTTAGCACTTTCTATGTTTTTCTATCGAGCGGCATAAAATCTGCAATTAATTACATAATTATGCTGTTTAAAACAGAGACAATGACTAATGAAGAATGTCATACGCAACAGAAGAGATATACATTTTATTACGAGTACTCGTAAAAAGGTCCAAAAAGTACTCGTAAAAAATGAGTCTTACGGAAACCCTGGTGAAACCCTCGTAATACGAACTCTTAACCCGTTGCTCGTTACTCGTAACTCGTAGTCGTAATTCGTAACTCGTAAAAAGATGGTGAAACCCGATTTTCCCGTAAAACGAAACTCGTAGGACTATTAGGAGTCGTAAACTTATGGTGAAACCGTGCCCAGGTCGCCAAGAAAGTAAATAAATGTCATTAATAGGTATCATCCGGCGCGTAGCGCCGGAAAAATTTGAGAAATTATGGTCACTGACAACCAAAAATCATTGCAAATTGCATATCCGTTCTTATTCTCGCTAAATATTTTGGCCAATGGGGAGCGGCCGCCCCCTTAAATCCGCCTCCGCATGTAGCGATTGTACTTTCCGATCCATGTAGCGAAAAGACGCTTTTGGTTGTACAAATTATCATTGTGAAATTCAACGCGAAGCGCGAAAAGTCTTTCGCAATTATCTCACATTTTATTTCGAAAGGGGCACTTTCCCCCAATCCCCCTGTATACGAGCCTGAGCTCTACGTTAGGGTTAAAATAGGAACTATATGTTATGCAGGAAGATCGGTAGCATACATGATCTTGGGGGGTTTGGGGGTTTTTCACCCCCCGCAGAATCATTTTTCACCCCCCGCAAAAGATTTCCCCCCCAGAATTGGCGATTTTTCAAAAGTTTCCTAGACTTACCTGAAAATTGGTAGGAAAAGTGTCTTTTTAAGGGTTTTTGGCCATCTATTTGCTCAAAATCGCCAAATTTTCGGCGCTTCGCGCCATATATTCATGTTTTAAGCGATATATTGGTCAATTTATTCGACTTTTTTCGAAATTTTTTTCATGATTTCACGCTCTAGAAGGATAGAGTATCGTCAGAAACGCCAAAAAACGATGTTTTTTAACGCGTACCGGCCATTTTTGGGCCCAAATAAGACACTTTAGGTTTTCACCCCCAGAATTCCCATACTGTGCATGTATGGTCGGCAGGATACTTAATCAGTGATACTGACACACAAAACCTCTAAAATAAAAATTATCCATGACAATGCGGTGGAAGAATAGAAAAGCTGTGGCGAATGAATGACAGACAAATGTTCAAAAACTCCTTTTTGTAAAGCATAATCTCAAAGCAGTTGGTTATAATAGTGTGACTTTAAAGAATCTGATAAACGATGACGACGACGATGACGCGATAGCACAACAAGGCGAAATGGATGAGGCTAACTCTGATTCAGATGATCTAAATTTTGATGATGAATTATCTGCTTCATCAGATTGAAATCAGAATTCTGGCTAACAACAATAAACATATAAACATTTATTTTAATTAGATAAAGTGTTTAATATTACGATTAATTTCTCTGCACTGCACTTTCCGATCCATGTAGCGAGCATGAGGAATAAAACTTAGTCATCATATGAATATCAATTCGCACTTTGATGCATATAACTTGGTGTAACTGGGTACGCGCCTAAAAACATAAGAAAAGCCAACAGGTAAGAAACAGCCTGTGTACTGCAGATGCATTCTAAATAGTTAATATTTAACCGATATATTAAAGTTATTCAAATTTGATTTTAACCCTCGGCGCCTCGGCACTTTTCAGCTTCGCCCTCGGCGCCGAGGCCGAGGCTCCAAAAAACGCCGAGGCTTGCCGAGGCCGAGGCCGAGGCCTCGGTCCGATCACTGGCTGCAAGGTAATAGAATATAGACTTAAATCGAAATTAAAAGAAAAATTGATTAAAATTTAATTTGCGAATTTTAGAACTCTTAGAAATAAAAATTTGATTTTAATATAACTTTTAAATCTAGGTAAATTTGAATATGCTTTCAAATTTTCTATAAATTTTAATCTATGGGATTTGAAATATTAAAAGCTACTTCAAAATCAAATTCTAGAAAATTTAATAAATTTGTAATTTAAATAGATTAATTGATGTACTGGAAGATGTACCACGAGCCCGCCTAGCCAGTAGCTATCATTAGGTTTGCATTTAAGTATATTTTATACATTTGATAAATTATATTTAAAAATGGCCATGTTACTTATAAGTAACATGGCCATTTTGAGTCTTTAGAATTTTGTGTGATTGAAGGATAGCAAAATATACATAATTAAGATTAATTTTCCAATGGCCAAAAATACATATTTAACTCTGCGAATATCGAAGGTATAAACGTAACTTATTTAAATAAGAAATAAAAAGATATGTACTCGTCTACAATATATGTAGACTATTTTTTGGTTGGTGAAGAAAGCTAAATATATGTAGGCGAAAATGCGCATAATGAATTAGTTGCCCTAATTAGTTATGCAACAGCGTTCCACATCGTTTAATGAGAACATGTAGAACAAAAAGCATACGATATGCATGTGTGTGGTGCACCGAGTTCATTTTATGCCTATGAATCAATTTAGACCGCACAATAGGTTATTTTGCCTAACTCATACGAAACGCGCCATATGACCTACCCGATATTAACAGCCCCATCAAATAAAAGAACAAGTAAGTACTTAGGTACGCGTACAGTATGACTGACTCGCTCGCCATGGCATCGCCTATATTTTTTGACGAGGGTCACCAACTGACAGGCATTGTTAGTTCAGGAGCGTAGAAAACAGTAGCGCTGTAGCTTTGATGTCCGTGTCAATTTATTTCCAACTAAATTCCAACCGAGCCAGAATCCAACCGAATGGAAAAAATTGATAAAAGGTTGGATTTTTATTGAAAATTACTTGGAAAAAGCTTGGAAATCAGTTGGGCCCCAACCGATTGTGGGGCGTTAGTTGTGTCTCGGACTGTATAGGCAACTGCTACCCCTACTGGTGGCGCATCGAAAATGAGGAAACAATATCGCAAAAATTTTGCACATATTGCAAACAAACCGGTCACACACAAGAAGAATGCTATAAACGGTTGAAGCAGCGCAAGTCAGACAAAAATGCGCAACATTTGAAAAACGATTTTGCCATGCATCCTCATAGTCAGTCACTATCATGGAATAATCACAATTGCTCTTTTTTGCGCCTTAAATACCAAAATCGCCAGCCATCTGGATCTATGTAGATATTGCGACCAAAGTCAAAATCGCTAACCTACATTGCAAAATTCTGACGCACGTTTTGATTCGAGACGCTCGCGCCCAACTTTTAGACAAAAGTGCAATGACTACGCACCAAACTGTGCACCAAATCAATACCAAAATCAGCACTAAGATAATCGCGTTCAGCCTTATGACTGTCGCCAAAATTTTCAAGGTCAGCATTACAATAATTGCATTCCACCTTACGATTATCGCCAAAACCATCCATACGTGACTTATCCACCAGAACAACACAATACGTATTATAACTGCTTATTGCTCTGTAGCGCCGCAAAACAATTCACCACATGTTACGTACATAGCAGATAACCAACCTGGGAGAGCTTTAAACCGCCACAACCGCCCTTTTCTACTAAAAATGACGTAAACACGGTTACCTCAAGTTCATCTGAGGCTAAAAAGTGTGAAGAAAGTTATGCGTCTCAAGATTTTTTGGAAGAGTATGAAAGATTGCAAAGAAGATTAGCAGTCTATGAAAAATTAGCGAATTCCCCAACACTAAATAAGGACTCTGTATGTAGCTCCGATTGTCAGTCATGCTGGTACAAATTTTCCTACCATCATCACAGAAATCCATAGCGTTAAACTTCCTGCACTTATCGATACCGTTGCGCAAGTCACTATGATGACTACTGCTGCATTTTTAAGACTTAGTTTCAGAATACCTTCGAAACAAATGTCTAATGTAGTGCACGGAGTTGGGGATACCACAGCAGTTGTTCGCTTTAAATTTAACATGCAAATAACTATCCCTAAACACACGAATTTTGCGCAAGTGTCGATCATCGACAAACTGCTAGTAGACTTACATACTTCTGGCTTTGATTTTTGCCGTTCCGCATTGCTCTGGGTAAATCCCATTGAGGATTGCGCGTTCATTAACGGTATAAAATTAAATTGATCTTACATGTGCAGCATGGGAATTCTGGGGTCAGGCACAAAAAATTTTCAAAAAGATGCCTTGTTTATGCTAAAAAGGTCGAGTATACATCAAAAATACTGTTTCTAGATGTTTCAGACAATGCTCGTTCTTTCTAGAACAAAACAAACATAAAAAATTATAAAAATCGAGAAAAATGGACAAAGTATAGTCAAAAATGTGTATGTATATGGCGCGAAGCTTTAAAAATTTAAGACGAGCCAAAAATGAGCTAAAATCGCTGATGAAGCACAATTTTTACAAGTTTTCCAAGAATAGACAATTCTAAGGGGTCACATTTCAGATATTTTGTGAGGGTTTGCAGTACACGTGGGCGTGGGGGTCATGGGCACACATGGGCGTGGGGGGATCTGGGGGGGGGGGGTCTGGACCCCCCCCAGAAACCAAAAGACCCCCCCCCCAGAAATCAAAAGACCCCCCCAGAAATCAATTTATGAAAATTTTTTTCGTTTTTTTCGCAATTTTTTGATGCCAATGGATAGTGCTTGATGAGAAACGTCGAAAAATGGTGTTTTTATCGCCATATCACCATTTTTAAGGCCATTTTTTGACCTTCAAAAAATCTTGGACCCCCCCAGAATTTTCTTGCTGCCCACGTATGGTCATGGGTATGCAATCCTCTTCAGAAGGCCAAAGTACCCCCTCATATTTTATTAAAAAAGCTTGATTTCATGAATTTATAACATGTGTTATGCATGTCGCAGATCGCATTTCTTACACATTTTTTTGAATGTTCAAATATCTTTTTTTCAATTGGTTCTGTTTTGTACAAACTTTATGACATTTTTGAAATTCTCATGCTCTTGACTACCAAGAATTGTATTTTTATTCATTTTTGTTATATTCCCGATGACTAGATTTTCGATCTAGTCCTTGGTAAGTCTAGGGTGCTTGACCCTTGGTAACAGGAGGAAGGGCTTAAAACGACGCATAAAACGTTGTTGGAACGAACTATCACGAGATAGCACCAACCCTGCTATTGATGAGCTTTGTGTGCGCTTGCGATTAGTTACTCTAGCTTCTGGAGAACATAGTGAAAATTATTTCGAGTAAAACAGTGTTTCTTTTTGCACAGGCCTCTTTGCACCGTGCAAAAACCTCCCAAAATCCTTTTGCAAGACCGTAAATTTTTTTGTACAATGTATTTTATATACAAAATTTTTCGCGCTTCGCGCGTAGGATACTGTAGGTTTAGCCGTTATATCTTTCACACTATGCTTACCCTGAGAAAAACGACAGATTTGCGATTTCTGTAACAAATTTTCAGCAGTTTCTGCAGGATTTAATACTAAAAAATAAAATGACATATTTTTCTAGCGATTCATGTTATAAGTGGATTCATAGCCGTGCCTAGGGGGTGTGAACTGTGGCGGCCGCACAGGGCCGCTAAAATTATGGGCCGCTAAAAAAGTTGTAGTGCATGCCATATAGAATTCATTTTTTGGCGGCCCTCTTACAACCCTCTTACAATAATTCGATACATACGTTCAAAAGGATCGGTTTTTCGACGTTCTAATGCAAACCCAGTCAGTTAAAAATCTTTACTTGCATTTTTAAAAAAACGCTGACTAAGCTATACTTGTTCTCATTTTTCAGACATATTGTTGATTTTTCTGTTGCAATAATGTGTGTCCAGAAAATTGAGTTCGAAAAGGCTAAGATGTCAAATTTTCCGGCGCTTTGCACCGAGCCATAGATCAAATGAATTTAAAAGCTTGAATCAGCTGAAATAATCTAGCACTTCACATCACTATGCACTATTTGTTCATTGAATGAAAGTGCGTATGCTTGTTGGAACATAAAACTAAAAGTGCGAAAATGATTGTGTACCAGTTTGTCTATTCTTTGCTTTTTTGTCTTTCTTTACAAGGACACAATCCTAGTTTAAATGGAAGAAATGGCCAAATTTTCTTTTGTTTTTGTGCATTTCGTTTTCTGAACTGCATCTTCTTAATAAGAAGGTCACAAATGGGCCTGAAAAGGGTAAGAACAAAAACTTCAATTTATACATTTTTCTATATTTTATTGGCAGCGACCCGTTGCTGCGCTATGTAATTAGCAGAGGTCGAAAAACGCATTTCAGCTCAGAAGTTTTGTGAGACGTAAGAGTTCATCAATTTTGAGTGTTTTTGGGCTCCATTCAGGGCCGAAATTCGACCGTTTTTGCGAAAATTTTAACGTTATTATTTGACATAAAAATGCTTTTTTACAAAATTTGTAGGGACTCTGTCCCGGACCCCGTAGGGAACGCTTGACCGCGCCACCTAAGATCCCCGCAGCATATGTGGGCAGCAACAAAATCCTGGGGGGGTAGGTGCAAGGTTTTTTAGAGGTCGAAAAATGGTCTTAGAAATGATGGTATGGCTAAGAAATACCGTTTTCAAGGTTTCTCATTGAGCACTACGATTGACCAGTTTGCCGCTCAGAAAGCTAGGCAAGTGTTATTTTGTAATAAAGCACGTCATCATTGACGAAATAGGTAAATTATTTGAGAAACAACATACGATATCTACTAAAAATAATGTAGCACAATATTTTGTTAGTAAATTTACAGTAAGATGCTAACTGCGATCATACAGGTTTAAATGTAAAGGATATACATAGAGTGATAATTATGATGCCTATAATACCAGTTTTAAAAATTATGGGGGCCGCCAAAATAAGTTTCGCCCAGGGCCGCTAATCCGCCAAGCACGGCCCTGAGTGGATAAATATGTGAGCAATAAGTCGCGCGAAGCGCGAAAACTTTTTCCTACTTTCGAGCCAGAAAATCTTAAAAATGATCAAATGTAAAATTTTATTCGAAATGTTTATGCTGAAAATATCAATAAAAGTGAAGAAATCGCGCGAAGCCCGAAACTTTATTGGGATTTTCCAAAAAAAGCACTTCAGATTTTTCACTTTCTAGCACTGAAAAATGTGCACAAAACAACGCCGTAATGCTAAAATTAAAATAGGGCTTCAATCAGTGTTTTTTGTACAAGGTCCGTTTGTACATGTACAAAGATGGTCCCCAAAAGTCTTTGTACATTTTGTACATGCAAATTTTTGTGTACTATAATATAGTACAGCAGCGATTTTAGTGTGGTAAAACAGGGTTTTCGATCTTGGTAGTGGTAGCTAATTTCTGGGTTTCTGACGCCAAAAATTACTATAAAATTATCTGAAAACGGCGCGAAGCGCCGAAAATTATGACATTTTTCCATTCTAAATGCAAATTCTGCCATCTTAAAGATATATATGGACAAATAATTTATCAGTTCGGCGCGAAGCGCTGAAAATTTTGGGAATTTTACACCTTTTTACAGTTTTTGTCTTCCTAAAAATCTTTGTACATTTTGTACACACAAAATTTTTGGGTACTATAATATGGTACAACAGCGATTTTAGTGTGGTAAAGACAGAGTTCTTCGACTTTTCGTAGTGTGTTTTAGCTAATTTCTGGGTCTCTAAGGGCAAAAATAACTAAGAATCGTCTTAAAAACGGCGCGAAGCGCCGAAAAATTTGACATTTTTACTTTTGAAATGCAATTTCAGCCATTATAAAGATATATAGAACACACAATTACTCATTTCGGCGAAATTTTTTCGAATTTTAGACCTTTTTTTGCAATTTTTTTCTTCCCGAAAAATCTTTTGTACATGTACAAAGACGGTCCTGAAAGGTCTTTTGTAACATCGGGAAAAATCTTTGCCGAGTACAAAAAAAGAAACACTGGCTTCAATCGTCATAATTATCGAAATCCTGTTTAAAAACAAATGAAAGCTCTGAAAATGGTATGAGCAAAAAATGAAAAAATAGCGTAATTACCTATTAACATGACGCAGAAAACTTAATTAACAATTTGTAGGCACTGTAAAGTAAAACAAAAACCTAATGATTCGTTTAACCTGGTCTAGAAATTTACTTCATTAGGGAAAAGTGTCGAAAAAAAGGAATGGGACATCAAGCACTAGTACCGAAAATCTTTGCATTTTTTCCAAAAAGTGATCATTTTGAATTTTTTTTGCACTTTTAAAATTGGGTGTCCTTTGAAAAAAGTAAAACAAGCTAAAACAAGATCCACGTCTTGCTAATTCGGTAATGGAATACGCAAAGTAGAATAAGCCTGTCTGCATCAGAAATGAAAATAGAATGAAAAATTGAACTCAGTGGGCGCGCTGGAAAAGAAAATAAGATATTTTGGTGTTATCCGACGCGAAGCGCTGAAAATTTTTTTGAAAATTCGATTTTAAAGTGACCTGAGCGTTCAAAAATCGACATATTTTACATTATTTTTGCCCAAATTTTTCTTTGCACCGTGCAAAAATCACCAAATTTTTTTCTTTGCACGAGCACAAAAAAGTTTGCACTGTGCAAAATAAAACACTGGTGTGAAACCGATAAAAAGTCATTTTGTTAGATTTATTGAGCATTTTGTTCAGAAATTAATTTTGTTCCAAGTGTTATGCCTTCTGTTTGTTTCTTTTGCCTTTGTCATTAAACATGTTAGCGAGAAAATGAAAACAGTTATATATATATATATATATATATATATATATATATATATATATATATATATATATATATATATATATATATATATATATATATATATATATATATATATATATATATATATATATATATATATATATATATATATATATATATATATAGGGTGGCCCATA
>JAVLUZ010000157.1:18332482-18362762 GCA_036768485.1 Mermis nigrescens
ATTTTTTTAAATTTCTACTAGAGTATAATTTTTAAATTTATAGGGCTTGAGCTCATGTCAATAACCTACGGTACAATCAAATTTATTGATTCCTTCAATTTTCTCCCAATGAAACTGGCTAATTTACCAAAAACGTTTGGTATTGACGAAGTTTGCAAGGGTTACTTCCTGCATGGCTTCAATTTATGCAAAAACTGGGAATACAATGACGCATGGCCCGATCAGTATTTCTATTTCTCAACATCAATGAAACCCGATGAATATTAAAAGTTTCACAAATGGTACATGGAGCAGAAAGGAAAGGTACATAAAAGTTTTACTATTTTACGAAAATTATTAGTCACATTTAATTTGTTTTCAGACGTTTAATTTTCGAGAGGAGATACTAAGGTACTGTGATAGTGATGTTACAGTCTTGCGACAATGCTGCTTGAAATTTCGAGATACGTTTATGTCCGAAATGACTGTTGATCCGTTTGAAAAATCCTTAACAATTGCCAGTGCTTGCAACTTAGTGTTTAGAAAGTTGTTTTTAAAACCAAACACAATTGGCATTATTCCGGCTGATGGATATAGGCGAGAGGAGAAGCAATCCATGATTGCAATAAAGTGGTTAAAGTGGGTGGCCTTCAAGGGGAACATATATATAAGACACAAGAAAAATGGATACGAGGCCAAAGTTGGTAAATATAGAGTTGATAGAATGTGCGGAATGCGGGTGTTTGAATTTTACGGCTGCTTTTGGCATGGATGTCCACGTTGCATACCAAAGCGCTACAAGTTAAGTGCAAACAAGGCTTTGACTGCAAAGGAAGCATACGACCATACAAGGGAGAGGGCAAAGTTTATTGCTCAAGCAGGATATACACTTGTGGAAATGTGGGAATGTGATTTGAAGAGGCAATTTGTTGTCAATTCCGAAATGCGGCACTTCTTTGAAAAACTTGACACAGAAGAAGAATCCCCAATAAACCCACAGGATGGTAAGCAATTTTCTCATTTGTATTGTTTTTATGTACAGACTGTTTTGTATATTTTAGCCTTTTACGGTGGAAGAACTAATGCAATTTACTTGTACAAAAAGATTCAGCGCGATTTGAGTGGTGTGCCAATGCAAAAATTGAATATATAGACGTATGTAGTCTATATCCATATGTAAATAAATATGGAAAGTATCCAACTGGCCACCAAAGAATAATTACGGAAAATTTTGAAAATGTAACAGTGAATAATCAGCCGTACAAAGGGTTGATAAAGTGTAAAATTTTGCCACCAAAAAACTTGTTTCATCCTGTTCTACCATTCCGAACGGGTGGGAAATTAATGTTTCCACTTTGTCAAACTTGCGCAGTTTTACAACAAAAAGAATCTTGTTAACACAATGATGAAGACCGTGCATTGAAAGCCACATGGATTACATTAGAAGTGTACAAGGCCTTGGAGAAGGGTTACAAGGTTATACATTTTCTTCACCCACTAATTTATTGAATTTATTTTTAATTTATTCAGATTTTGAAAATTTTTGAAGTTTGGCACTATGATACAGTGGAGCAGTATGACCCTGTTGAGAATCCAGATGGCAGACTGTTCACCGATTACGTCAATACTTTCATGAAAATGAAATTGGTACAAATTTATTGCTTTGTGTGTTTACTTGCACATTTTCAATTTTTAACTTTTTGAAGGAAGCTGAGGGGTATCCTACGAATACAAAAAGCAACCAGGACAAGTGGGAATACATCAAGTATACTGAGGAGCGTGAAGACATCAGCCTTGATCCAGACAAAATTTAAAAAAAATCCAGGAAAACGCGCATTAGCAAAGCTAATGCTTAATAGTTTTTGGGGAAAAGTATAAATTTTACATTTTGAAAATTTTATTAGGTTTTTAAGTTTTTTCGTTTTTAGTTTGGCCAACAAAACAATTTGAGCAAGACCATCTACTTTACGGACCCGGCCAAGTACTACACCCATGTTTTTGATCCATCACATGAAATTTTAGCTATTCATGGTATCGGGGATAATATGAATATGGTAATGGTCACTTATAAGCAACACGAGGATTTTGTTGATGTAATGGGTAATACTAATCCCGTAATTGCTTCTTATGTTACTACGCATGCGCGCCTGAAGTTGTATTCTTATATTGAAAAGTTAGATTGTCGAGTTTTATATTTCGATACTGATAGTATCATTTATATTTCTCATTTAAATAATCCTTATGAATATCGAGTTGATTGTGGATCGTGTCTTGGTGACATGAACAATGAGCTACGTGAATATGGGGACAATGCGTATATTGACAAGTTTTGCAGTGGTGGACCCAAGAACTATGGGTATAGAATTTGTGGTGCAAAGGATGGACAGGAACACATTGTGCATAAAGTGCGTGGGATTACATTATCCGAGTATGCTGTTAGACGCGTAAATTTAAAATCACTGATTCGATTGGTCCATACATATGTGAAGCAACATTGCAGAAAGGAAATAACAATAACATTTACTCGAATTCATCGAAAAGACATTTGCTGAAAAGTTGTTTCCAAGGTTGTTCCGAAAAAGTTTTGAATCATTTATGATAAACGCATTATTCGTAGTAATTTTAGTACTGTTCCATATGGTTGGCAAGATTTGTGAAAAGTTGTATTGTATTTCGATACTTGTTGTTTATAGTACTTACTCACTACTTCATTAGTATGTTTTAAAAATACTGTAAGTTACGTGTTCGTGTATATAAAGGATTGTTTGATGAATAAGTTTCATTTTATAAAATATTTTACCCAGTGATTGGTTAAAAATGAATAGTATTCTCTTGCTAATATTTATGGCTGTACATTCAGCTTTTAGTGCATGCAGCATGAAGCGTACGGAAGAATCGCTCTTTCCTCATTTTGAAGAACCCAGCGAGTCTCATAATTTGTTAACTATAAATACATCATTTGAGCCTAATGATGATTCGATTAAAATAAGCAATTGTATGCAAAAGGATATAATTTTAGTTTTGCGTGCTCCTGCTTTCGTAAATAATAATACTGTGCAGTATAATGCGAGTGTTGATTACGATTGTTCTGCTGAGAATGATACTTGTTTCAAGTTTGTTGAGCAAACACCATACGTATTTATATGCTGTGACAAAGTTGCAAACTATATAAACAAGTTAAATTTTGCAAAAAAGCTATTCTCCGAAGGTGCTTTGAAAATCAAAAACGCTATTGATTGTGATGATACGTTAACTTTTGACATTCAATATGGATATGAGATTAAACCACCCATTCAACTGTATAATTGCTGCTCCAACAAAATCGGGCAAAACCGAATTTGTTAGGAAACTTGTGCAATATTCAAATGAAATGATAAATCCAATGCCATCTCAAATATTTTGGTGTTATACCGAGTGGCAACCGGCGTATAAAGACTTATTGGGAAAAGTTAAATTTAATGAAGGAATTCCAAGCTTTGATGATTTGAAACAAAACAAAAACGAGCCTAAACTATTAATTTTAGACGATTTGATGTATGATTTTAGAGCGGATCCAAGATTAAATGAATTATTCACCAAAGGCTCGCATCAATGGAATTTATCCACTGTACATGTTGTTCAAAATGCATTTTTTGATGGATTGCGTACCAGTAGAATTAATGCGCAGTATTTGGTATTGATGAAAAATCCATCCGACAAGTCACAAATTCAACATTTGGCACATCAAATATTTCCTGGTTCTAAGCATTTTGCTGAGGCATTTTTAGATGCTACCAAAGAGCCATTTGGGTACCTATTGATTGACTTATGCCAAACAACGCCTGAAAACATGCGGCTTAGAACAAACGTTTTTCTTAGTGATACTGTAAATTATGTATATGTACCTAAATAATCATAAATAGAAAGAATCCGGGCCAACAATTCATTCTTCAGTTGGGCATTGCTAACAATTGGTATTTTTAATAATTTACTCCTGAATGGAAAATGGACAGCGTACTTTCCTAAGATATATTTTTCAAACAATTGTTTTACATCGTAATATTATGCTGAAATCACCAATTACAGCTGTTTTGTTCTTTCTGGCATTTGCCGGTGGAATGTGTTATGATAAATACACAAGAAATTGTTCTGCTAACAAATGCAATAACACCATCATTTTGATTCATTCACCAAGCACCATAGCAAATGATACAACATTGTCAAGGATTAATAATACAGAAAACAATGGTCTTTTGAAATTCATTGAATTAAACCTAGAATGCCCTGCCAAGAAGGGCAAACTGTTCCAAATGGAAAATTGTGATCGGCTAATTTTTTATTCACCCGAAATATACATTTGTTGTGCATACAATGATTTATTCCTTTCTCTACATCTTGGTCCAGTGAATCTTTCATACAAGAACACGCTACAACTAATCCAAGCATTAAATTCAACAATAAATAAAAAGGCAGATCAGAATGGTACATCTCATTGATTTGTTTTGCTCTGCAATATTTGGTCGCTTCTTTGGAAATGGTCTCGGCAACGTTCGAATTGTTCGTCAGATTGATTCATAATAGAGTAAAAGGTAAGCTCTGATCTTGAATAATTGAGAATTTTGTGTTTAAAATGCATTTTTAACAGGCTTGGTTTTGTTGAACGAAGAGAAGAAAATGCTTGCCGATCTATTTTGGACCAGATTCACGCCCGAAGCAAAAGCAGTGCATAAAGAACTAGCGAGGGACTACAATACACTCAATGGATTACATGGCCACAAGCGCATTTCAAATTTTTGGTACTTCGCGATTCAACTTACAAAGAAAATGCAGCAACGTCAAATACATAATGATTTTATACAAGATTTGTATGATGGTGTACTGCGAGATGTAAAATGCGATTTTTCTATATTTAACGACTGCAGTATTGCACAGCGCGAGAATTTATTTTTGGAAATTTTCAAGGACGAGGCTATGTTTTTGCTACAAATAAACAGTTTGACCAATTATTTGTTATTCTTACATTTAGTGATTGTGTTGGTATGTCGCATCGTTTGCAAAAACATTTTGATGAATTAAAGGTCTTGTCCAAGTGTAGTCCTTGTCAACGCAACACATACCTGAACAAAGCCAGTAAAGATTTAATTTATTGCATTTCGGATATTTGTTTCAATTTGTTGCGAGGTAATATTCCATTATCTTTGCAGCAAAAGAAACAACTGAAACGTCATAAACGAGAAATTCGGTACTTGGGTTCCAAAAAGGAACTACTCTAATCAAAAAACGCAAAATCATTCAAAAAGGCGGATTTCTACCATTAATTTTAGGTCCACTTCTGAGCATTGCTGGTAGTTTACTTACGGACATTATCACAAAAAGATGAAATTTGCAAATAAGATGGTTTTGGTTCCTCAAGAAGTCGCATTTTCAAATCAATCCAGTACTGAAAAATCATCAATTCAGTAACAAATCAATGAATTCAAGACTGAGCTTCAAAAAATTTTAGACAGTAAAGAGAGCCCTGAGCGACAATTTCAATTATACTCACAACTATTTACTCGTTACTTAAATTTGGAAGCTGAAAAACAACAATCACAGCCTTTTATTCTCAAGGAAGACAAAGAAAAATTAGAGCCAGATTGGTACAAATCAGTTCTTAAAGAATTACCAAAAAGTAAGCAAAAAAAGGCCAAACTTTTAGTATCACATATTCAGCATAGCAAATTAATTGACGTTAATGACAATGGCGAAATTGCAATTGAAGGGCAAACAATTCCCAATTCTCACATTATTGATTTGGTTAATGATTTTAGTAGAGAACGAACCAGTACCACCCGATTTCCTATTGGTGCTGAGCAATTGGCTCGAGCTCTGTCTATGGAACACATTCCATCAGACTATATTGGAAATCCAAATAGACTCAAAATGATTAATGATAAAATGGAGTACGAGGAGGGGGATGCATTACAAGAAGAGTTGAGTGGCATAAAACGAAAATTGGAATTGGAAGAACCGTTAGCAAAAAGAAAAATCCATACTGAGGAACCAATTGCACAAAAATCAAAAACAAAGCATCGTAAATCAAAATCCAAAAAACAATCATTTCAAGCACCATCTATTCCCGAATGGAAGTGGGGTTTCAAGCGTAAATTTAAAGATTTATCATTGTTACTCTCAGTAAAAAGGTTGAAGAAGGAATCAAAACGTAAACGTAAGCTCAGTTTACCAGAGAGATGTTTTGCAAAGCATTTCAAACAAGAACCTATACGTCATAAACGCAAACTGGAACTTATGACTGCTGCAAGAAGCTCATTGCCAAAGCGATTAAAGTACTCTTCTCTGTACAGTGATAATTAAAAATTTTTGTATAAAAGGATTGTTGTCTGAAAAGCAATTCATATTATTGCCTAAAATGAACAGAAAGCGGTTGTTTGAGTCCATTTACAAGAATTTGAATAATCCGTCTTCTTTTGCGAGTGTACAGTTATTATACAATGCAGCTAAGGCAAAAGATCCCTCAGTTACTTTGAATCAAGTCAAAAAGTGGTTGTCTTCTCAGGATACCTATACCTTACATAAACAAGCGTACAAGAAATTTAAGAGGAATAAAATTTTTGTGTTTGATATTGATCATCAATGGGAATTGGATCTTGCCGATATGACGTCACTCAAGGATTACAATGATGGCTATAAATTCATTCTTACCTGCATTGATGTATTGAGCAAGTATGCATGGGCGCAACCCTTGAAAAATAAATCTGGTACTAATGTAGCCCATGCTTTCAGAAACATACTTGCCGATGGCTGCAAGCCATGGCGTATTTGTACTGATAAGGGGAAAGAATTTCTCAATCACGAATTTCAAAATTTACTCAAATCAGAGCATATTGATTTTTTCACATCTCAGAATGAAGATATAAAATGTGCTATTGTGGAAAGATTTAATCGTACACTTAAAAATAGAATGTACTGCTATTTTACTGAAAATGCAACCTACAAATGGATTGACATTCTGGATAAATTAGTTAAAAATTATAATAAAACTATTCATCGCTCAATTAGAATGAAACCCGTGGATGTTAGTGTTGATAATGTTCAGCAAGTATTAAATACATTGTACGGAACAATAAAACAAAGAAAAAAACCCAAACTATCAATTGGTGACTATGTACGCATTTCCAAGTACCGCCAGATATTTGACAAGAGCTATAAACCTCAATACACTGAAGAAATTTTCAGAATTTCTAGTGTAATTAGTCATCAAACTGAACCTGTTTATAAACTAGTGGATTTGAGTGGTGAGGGCATTGTTGGCACATTTTACGAACGAGAGCTGCAGAAAATCAAGTATACCGAAAATCGTGCATTCAAAATTGAAGCTGTGTTGAAGAAACGGCAACTGCAAGATGGGCAAGTTCTTAAAGCGCCTCTTTCTCGGCGTCTTTGCCAGTGATCAATTGCCTTTGCAAATTCCATTTCGGCCAGCAGCATTGATTGCCAATACGGACACCTATAATCAAGTCGGACAACACTGGATTGCTTTTTATTTTAATTCAGCCGGTAAAGTGAATTACTTTGATTCATTGGGACTAGCCCCCTTTGTGGATTCATTTATGTTATTCATGCTTAGAAACAGCGATACACAGTATTGTAATAAAATGTGTTATCAAAGTTCCTTTAGCGCATCTTGTGGTTTGTACTGTATAATTTTCTTATTTCATTGCTGCAGAAATTTAAAAAATCAGTACTATTTTAGGATCCAATTTATTTCATAATGATAGAATTGTGTGCAGATTTATGCGTATTACTTACAACATTTGTCCAACAATGTGTTATTTTGATTTGTCGCAAATTTGTGTACCTTACTGGAAGATGAAATTTATATAAGACACGTTTGCTAGTGTTTTTGTCATTTTAAAAAAATATCTGTCTGTGATCATGCAGGATTCTAATCAATTTTACATCACCTTGCCCAGCAATATGGAAAAAGATGGTATTGCTTCGAGTTTTAGAGTTAAATTGCCTCATAGAGTTAGATTGGATGGCGATTGGGAAGTTGGCCTAGTGGAACTTATATACCCTTTTTTCGTGGTACACAATTAAGCAGGGTGAAAATTATATCATGTTACAAATGGAATCAAAAGTTGAAAGAATAATTTTCCCTGCTGGAAATTATAAAACAATCGAGAGTCTTGTTACGGTTATCAATACGGCTGTTCAAAATAATCTCAAACAAATGCAAAATAAAATTGATTACAACAGCATTTTATGAATAGAGTATAATGCTCCAACGAATCAGATAATTTTTTTCCTTGATCCTACAATCATTAAGGGTGTTTATGCAAATAAACAACTGTCTCGCATTTTGGGCTTCGATCAAACAATATACAGGTTTACGTCGGACAGTGAACCTATTTGGGTATTCAGCATTTATGCTCCTGATATAAATAAACACAATATTGACACCATTTATGTTTATAGTAATATTGTAGAAAATCAGATTGTTGGTAACATTGTGGCTCCATTACTGCGCATTATTGAAGTACAAGGAAAATTTGGTAACATAATTAATAAAGTATTTGATAATCCCCATTACTTGCCCCTTTTGTTGAAAGATATAGTCTGGATTGAAATCAATATAAAGACTGATCTGGATGAATTTGTCTCATTTGAATTTGGAAAGACTATAGTAAAGCTTCATTTTCGTAAACGCTCTGCTTATTTCCAATAGAAAAGAAATGCATGTTGTTTATGTGCCTAGCAGTGCCAATGATTGGTTAGAATATTATAAAAGCACATTGTCCGAAAATCCTCAGTACCAGTTGGGTGGTGCTATCAGAGGGTTTAAAGCTTACACTCCCTATCACAGAGGTGAGGGACTGGGCAGCTTTTTTAAGAGCTTATATCGATTAGCTTTACCCTTATTTAAAATTATTGGAAAGCATGCATTGGTAAGTGGATCAAAAATTGCCGCCGATGTAGCTACGGGTCGTAAGTTCAAAGAAAGTGCTATTGAGCATGGGAAGTCTGGCGCGGCTCAGGCATTACGTGATACCGCTGACCGCATTCATCAATCCGGGAAGGGTATTGGCATACGTAGAAGACAATCAAAAGTTAGAGTGCTTAAAAAGAGAAGACGTGGTGCAAAACCCTCATTCAGAAAAAATAAGCAACCCAAATTGGTTGGTTTGGACGTTTTTGCTGATTAATAATAATGAGCAAACTATTGGATGAAAGCTCTATACCTAGTACTAAGAGCAAATTGGACCTTTTTACTGTACCTACGACACAGGTGGCTATTCGGAGATCATTTTGGTCCGAGGTACAATTGCAAAACCCCTGCACCAATGATGGACCTTACGAGTTTCAATTGCCTCCCGATATGTACATGTTAGATATGTCCAAAAATTATATGTATTTTGTGATTCGTATTACAAAACCGGATGGTTCTGTTTGCAAATTGACCAAGATGCAAGGAGCTTTAGGCGGTGATGTTGTACTGCCTATAAACTTGATTGGAAAGACATTTTTTAAACAAATTAAAATTTTTCTAAATGGAAAACTAATTTCCGATAGTGGTGATAAGTACGCCTATCGTTCATTCCTGGAAATGGAACTGAATTTTGGAACAGATGCAAAGAAAAGCCAATTACAAGCGGCCATGTATTATTCTGATTACGATGATGAAAAAATGGGGGAAAAACATGGTTATTACAAAAGAATGGATCTTTTTAAAGATAGCGCATGGATCGAACTTATGGCGCCAGTGCATGCGGATTTGATGCTTCAAGATAGATTTTTGATAAATCAATGCGAATTACGTCTTGAGCTGTCTAGAAACAATGATAAATTTTGTTTGATCGACAATGCCCAAAACCCATCTACAGACTATAAAATTGAAGTCAAGCAAATGTGTTTTTATGTTAAGAAAGTTGAGGTCACTGAAGGAATTTCTCTTGCCCTCGAATCAATGCTTCAGCACACCACTTTAAAATACCCAATCAGACGCACACAAATCACCACACTAAATGTAACCGAAAACCGAAGGTCAACGCCATTGAATTCATTATTCAGTGGACCATTGCCAAGACGCTTAGTCATTGGTATGGTAAATGCTGAAGCGGCGAGAGGATCATATGCATTATCACCATTTGATTTTCAAGATTTTGGAATTTCTGAAATCAAAATTGTCAGTGGCGCAACTAGTGTACCATCCACTCCTTACAGGCTAGATTTTGATAAAAATCAATTTCTACGTTCCTACGTCCAATTATTTGATGGTTTAGGGATTGGTCAGGATGATAAAGGAAACATGATTAGTGTAGGCAGATTTAAAAACGGAAGTTCCTTTTTTGTTTTTGAACTCAGTGCCAATGGAACCGATACCAATACGTGGGAATTGATGCGAGAAGGAACGACTAGTTTAGAAATGCAATTTGGGAAAGCCTTACCAGTTGGGGGTATTGAATGTATTATCTATGCCAAATTTGATTCACTATTGATGATAGACCATTCAAGACAAGTTTATTTTGACTACACTGTATAGAAATTTTGGTCTCGGATGTGCAAGTACACGATGTCATTCAATTGTTGCTAGGCTGATGATGTCAAAAAACCTATATAAACTAAATTTTTTGCTGAAATATCATTACTTTTATTTAAACGAGAATTGCCAGGTTTGTCTTATTGTACTCCTCTGAATTTGGTGCATCATGCGTTTCGAATTTAATTTGGGAACCAATTTGTATTGTTTGGTGTCGAAGTGGAAGGGCATTGTCACTGTTGCTTTTCGAGTTTGCCAAGTCTTTGGTAGATCGCCCCTTTACCCCACAACGCACGGTATTAATATGATGGAAGATCAATACGAGAAGTTGCTTAAAGCAAGGAAGCAAATAATGGATGGTTTAATTCAAGGCAAATCTGTGGAAGAACTTGATTTGTCCAACAATTCATTTATGCAAATTGAAACTGATGCATCATCAGGCAACAATTTGTTGATTATCAAGAATGATAAAAAGAAGCAGCAGGTTGAATTGACACTGGCTCAATTTTTAAAGTGGCAGGATCAGAGAGATGATATTATACAGGCGATCAAAAAGATGAAGGGTAAATTGGAATTTAATTTACGTATTTGTATCATTATTATTCTAATTTCTATTTTTACAGGTGATAATGATGGACAGAGCAGTGACAAAAAAGGATGATTCTTCAGTGGAAGATGAAGGAACACAAGGTAGTGTGTGATTCTTTTTTTCATTTATTGTTTTTTGTATTGTTAATATATTCAGATGCAAATTATTCAAGCGTTGGAACTCAGACGGGAAGAAATTGTATCAAATGAGCAAGAACAATTGCATTTGTATACGCCGCAGCTTGTTGAATGGAATGATAACAGTGACATTTATCCACATGAATCATTGTACTCTATACATAATCCGGTTTACGATGATGCTTATATTCAGTGATCTGTGTACATATTGACGTGTAAATTTAGTGTAATTTATTAACGCCTGCACCCACTATGCTTTATTAGAAATAAATAGTAGATTGAGAAATAAAGTTTACATTAAATTATTTACATGTATGTAGATGATTTAGGTGACTCCGAAAATGGGGCTATGGTTAAAATACATAGTTTCCGAGTGTTTTCCATAAAAACATCGAATTGACATAAAAACCAAAAAACTGAAAAATTTCAAAAATAAAAATTCTGGGGTATTTGCCTTTTCTTGTTGAATATTTGCCTTCTGAGGGTGCATACCCCACACCCAGGTATGATGATGATAATGTTTGTAGAGGGACACCATTTTGCTCACTATCTGACACTCTGGTTGGCAAACCACCCAAAAGCAAGCATTCGAGCTTACATAATGCACTTAAGTGCATTAGTGGTTTGCCAACCAGAGTGCCAGATAGTACTACTTCAGACCTACAGTTCACTCGTAATTCATGCCCGCATTGCAATCAATAGCAAACAAAAACGGTCTACTTTCTTATTTTTGGCTATTCAATGCCTTTTTCACTGTGGTACGTACTTGAAGCGTCTGATGAAATGTATATAAATACATAGAAAGAACCAGCATAAAAATTATAGACTTGTGCCTAATAATCTAAACAAAATGACAATGCGTTGCCAGGCCAGAGTATGTTTGTTTGAAATTACTGAAAATAGCATTCTGGGGGTATTTCAACTTCTGGGGGTGGCAGGCAACCCCCCACGCTGTATGTGTGATTGTCTCGGCTTTACTGTACAATAAATTAAAGTTGTTTTGAAGTAGGACTATTCCAATAGTCTTCATTCTCATTCTCAAATAACGCCCTCTCAAAATATTTTTAAAATTTTTACAATTGATCCAGGAGCACTAGCCATACACAATCATAATCCGCTCTAAAGACACAAAGGTACCTACCTACTCATGGTCCCTTTCTTCATCATACATACCTACATCTTTATTTTTCTCATCAATTGGGATAGATACCTACAATCATAGGGAAACCAGAACAAAGCACATATGGAAGCAAAACACAAAAACAGCATGTGGACATCACACTAACAAAGCAATCAGCAGACCTTTCCACATTAGCATAATTGCTACCCTCTGACGATTTGTTCATCCAGCGCCAAGATAGTTTTGGGTATTTTTGATATAGGTCCCATTACGATTGATTTGATTTTCACCAGCACGGCAGCGATGCCTCAATCACAGATATGCATATTTTCGATTTCAAAAGAGGCAATGCCAAGAATTTGTTGAAAATTGCTACTCAAGAAGCTGTACTTCCTATCACAGGAATGAAAAGAGTTGATTCAGCTTACAGCATGCTCCTTTTCAAGTTTCTAAAAGGATACTGAATTTCATAAAAATTCTTGCACTTCTAGGGTTTTTCTAGTTCGGAAAAGCAGGCACGTAGCTGTGAGGACTTGAGGGTCCGGACCGGACCCTCCAAAATTCAGAAAAAACCGGAAAAATAGGACTTTTACACATTATTTTGTGCTATTTTGGGCTTATACCCCCAAAATTGGTGTTGGTCCCCCCAAATAGGAGGACCAGCTACGTGCGTGTGGTAAAGCATGGCAGTTCCCATTCTCTTTTCATGAAATCAGGAAAACAGTCAATGCAGTTCAGTGACCTGGTTTCTGAAATTTAGGAAAATGGTCACTGCTGTTCTTTAGCCTTTTTTTTGAAGTTCAGGAAAATGGTCACTCCAGTTCCCATGACTTTTTTTGAAATACAGAAAAACAGTCACTGCAGTTCCGTGACCTTTTTTTTGAACTTCAGAAAAATGGTCACTGCAGTTCAATGATCTTTTTTTTGAAATTCAGAAAAACGGTCACTGCAGTACTGTGACCTTTTTTTGAAATGCAGAAAAATGGTCACTGCACTTCCGTGACCTTTTTTTGAACTTCAGAAAAATGGTCACTCCTGTTCAACAATTTTTTTTACTGAACCCCAGTGACCATTTTCCTGAAGTGCACACTGGCGCCAGTGTAGTTCCTTTCTGAAGTAGCAATTCATACAAGATCCCTTAGGTATCTAGGGCGTAGCTGCTTAAATCTCCTTGGGTACGGACAAATCTAGGTCTGAGGAGTTTTTAGGTTGTAAGTATTTTGAGGGTCACACGGTTGAGTAAAGGCAAATCACCGTAGCAACCTGACCAGTGCTAAGTGTAGCCAGGTACTTGAGTAAGTCCTGTATGTACATATAGTGGGTTCTGTTTAGGTAGCTGTATGCGTGTTGGGTATCTCCTCGGGTGGCATCCTATCCATTTAGATATCCGTACATATATCCAGTCACTCATCCAAAACCAACTATATTTATATTTGGAGTTCCCTTTAGGTTGCTCGCGACAACCGAACCGGTGTCAGTCATCATAATTAACTATACATATTTTTCTACCCAAAAATTAATTATTTTTTGGCCATCTAAAGATGTGTATTGTTTTGCCTATGTTTTTGCCATATTGTTCCCATCAAGGCACTGCACAATTTAGTTAAGCATTAGTGTCAAATATTTTGTGTAGTCGTGGCAAAGTCACTGGTTATTTTTGTGGGTGACTGAGCGATATTTTTCGCCACTCATACATTTTTTGCCTCGCTTCTTTTCCATAACACTTGCTTGTTTGGCAGGTCAAATTACGTTTTTGAATAACCGCCTTCTAAAGAGGTCAGATTCGAAAAAAATTTTTCGGATTCAGAAAGATAGCCGATTTTTGCCAAATTTTCGCTTACCTAACGTTTCAATTTTTGAACATTCCATTTGTTTGAAGACAATTCTTTGCATTTCCACGGCTAAAAAATTGCCACCGCCTTCTCATTCGACGCACCAAATGCAGAATGAGCAAATTAGTTCTGCAACAAATGATAATAATAATTTACGACCTCTGGCAAATAACACTTCTGTTATGCCTCCAGATGATTAATCAACAGCAAGTAGTGTTCCTACAGGAACTGTCAACTCAGTCGATGCATCTGGCGAAACACTTTCTGACAAAACGGTTGTTAATAATGATCCTAATTCTCGCGCACATAATAATAATCAACCTGAAGACAAAGCTGTTCTACCTAATCGAACTTTTGATGTGGAAAGTAATGCTTCTGAAAAGCAGAATGGGGATAAAAATTTCCCTAATTCGATCATTTATTTGAATCTTCTCGACTATTCTTAAGAGTATTCAAAAAATGAATTTTCAGCATGCGCAAGAGATGCACAAACTTCATGAGGAAATTAATAGTTTATGTCTCACGGCTACATCTTCGGGTCGCTGTGAGGCTAGTGCCTTAGCGGTCACATACTGATGAAAATGTGATCAATGATATTCCTATCAAATTACTTAAAAGATGTATCAAGCAGTCTGAAAATATTGGAATAACTCCAATTAATCCTCATCTATCATTAGGCCTCGGAATGGCAACCTTAAGCCTAGAGTCAAACTCGCATCCGAAAGGACTTTTCTGCCTCCACTTAACAATTTAGTGCCTATCTCTTTGCGTATTCGCGAGCAGCATGTGGAATAGGATTGGCGTGTGTCGTTAGGAATTTTATTTAGAATGATAAAAACAATTGGAATTGGAATAATAACAATAGGCGGCGGATAACAATAATGTGACGATACATATAAGATCGAGGCTAGAGAGAGAGAGAGTCCGACCGAGGTTTGTGGGGGAGAACTTTTATATGTGACAAAAGGCCTCAGGGCCCGAAAGTAGTTGTGCCTTTTTGGATATTTTAGGAGGTTGAGTTTGTATGTTTGTGTGGTAAACGGAAATGGTAAATTAATGACTCCACGTGCATTTAGAGGCGGCTTGCCTTTGTACTGACTAGATTATAGGGAGTTCACGTGCAATTAGTAGACTTTAAATGGATGCTGAAGGTGCATTATGACAGAGTGATTGGATTTAATGTATGTCTTCCGAAATTACAAAGATTAAAATAATCTGATAATATTTGAGAATTAAAATAATAGCCTTAGGGTACGAAAAGAATTTGATAATATTATGTGTTTATTGTAGGTTATTTTATGTTAATTAAATTCTATTACATACCCCCCTTTAATTGGACTATAGGCAGAAAGGAGAGGGTGGTGTAATTTACAGAATCATGTATAATCTACGGCTAATTTTGCCAGCTCCTGGCTCCTGTGGCTTTGGCGTTGATGCGGTATTCAATTGCCTTCTTCATTTGAGCTTCTTTAGCCTGGAATTCCGTGGGTGGCAGGGCGAAATTGCGATGAAGCTTTTGCTTCCACTGCTCAATGAAGTTCTCATAATATGCCATCCAATGGGCGTCCAGACAGTTGTAGAAACGGGCACTGAATTTGGTCACCATTTCTCGGATGAGACGCCCAAAGCAAGGCTCAACGTCGATGGTTCTGATATTGACGATGACTTGAGGTGGTAGTAGTGGCGGCCGGATAGGAGTGGCTAAGAGGCTGTGGCATTGAGGCGGTGTTGTTGGTACTTTAAGGTGTTGCAGGCGGGGTGTTTGGTGTTGTTGGTCGACTGCGGGCCGTAGGAGTTGGATCTGGTCTTTGGGCGGATGTAGCAGTGCTCGGTGGTGGTGACTTTGGAGATGATGGGTGTGTGGCCTGCCAAACCTTACGGGTCAGCCATTTGACTCCGGTGCCGTGGATCTCCTTGTTTGACTGATCAGCTAGCGCATATATATTGAAGCACAGCCCAGCCCAAAGTGGTGTTGAGATAGCCCCAGTAGTTAACCCTGTCACCCTGGCATCAATATTATAACATAGCCTGTGCTTAAGCATAGGCGGGCGGGCCCAGACTTGCACCCTGGGGTGGGATCAGGGTGCAATGATGTAGCATAGGCAATGATGAAGGATAGACAGGCGTGCCAGTAAGCCTGAGAGGAGGGGGCCTTGACCTGCCTAGATGAGTTTCCCGGGAAACTCAAAAATCATTGATTTTTCAGGGTAAAGGTAGCCTAGGGGATGGTGCCCCCAAGCCTAGGGATGGTAGCCTAAGCGATTCTGTGGAGGTGGTCTAAAGGGCGCCTAGGCCTACCCGTAGGGAGGGGAGGTGGCACAAGAAGAGCTGTCCTACAGGGGGTTTCCCGGGAAACTTTGATTATTGATTGATTTTATCAATTTTTTAGTAAGTCAAGAACCAGCGGTCGAATCGGGCTCAAATTTGCAGAGTATGTTGCGTATATGTTAGGTACAAAGTTTTAGCGCGCAACCTACAGTATACCAGCAGCAGTTTACACTTGGCAATATTTAGTTTTTAAGCACAATGTAGCAGAGTATGTGCTCATCAATTGATCATTCGTGAAAGTATGCAAAATATTGCTTTGCTCCGCTTACTGCAGCTTGGGCACTTTTGTAATTAAATCAAAGTGATCATAAGCAGCGTGTAACTTAATAACCTTATCAGCTTTAGGTCCTTCAAAAAATATAACATTGCCTGAGTATACTATGATTTGGTAGTCAGGCGCTAGTACCTTTTGAATTTTTTCTACAGCATCTATACCCTATATTTCTTCTTTGGTGCTGAGGTTAGCCTTATGCATTAAGTCTAAAGCTAGCTGCTTTTGCAAAGTATAACGGTTCTTGTCTCCTTTCCTAATAGCTTCCCATTTTTGGCTGTTGTCCAGCTTTGCTATTCCTGTTACAACAGCTCGGGGTAGTGATAAATTATCATTTGATGCAATTTTAATGTATGCTCCTCCATTTTTGCAAAATGTCCTAACATCTGAAGGAAATGTACTCAAACCTGAACCCCTCTGGGGATTCCTGTCAACAACCACTACCCGGAATGTCATACATTCATCAAAGCAAAACTCCTTTTTAGATTGCGCAACATTTTCCATAATACTCAAAACCTTGTCAGCATTCAAATATTGACGCTGAGTGAATGGGACTATTACACGCTCATATAAACTTGGGTGCTCAATTTCAATGCCTACCATACAGTCTGCAGGGTAGTCACGTAACATTTTTTTGATAACATCTTCAAAAATTGGCTCAAAGACCTCAATTATATTAGGGCACTCATAAATGTTTCGAAACTTCAAGAGAAACGTTTTTGCAGTGGATTTAAACCTGTAAACAGAAATGGGTGGAAGTTCACCTACTTCATAATATTAATTTACATCCATGATTAAATAGAACTTTACCTAAGTCAAAATGTATTCTTATTTATAGACAAAACCTATAAATACTAGCAGTGTTTTACTGCTTTAACTTGGGATTTTCTGGTACTTTTAAAAAAATGGAAGAATTGAGAGAAATCGAAAAAATTGCCGTTTACTGAAGGAGAAAATAAGCCCTATGGGAGGTCAATTAGACCGCCTATAGAGCTATGTGGTAGAAATCTGGAGCGCCCCATGTTCCCCCTGATGATTCACCTCTGCTACTTTTGTCAGAAAAATAGTTCTGAAAGGGATTTTTTCGAAACAAATGCAGGCAGGTGGTACTTGAATATACAAATGTGCCCCAGGTGCTGCGAATTCAATAGGGCCATGCAAGAAGCAGGGCAGCGAGTGCTGAAGCGCTACACCAAGCAGCAGGCCGAGGCGGAAAAGGCAAAGGCTGCTTACTAAAAGTCTATAAATAAGGGCGCGCGTCAGGTATATTTTATATGTTAAAGCAACTACCATGTCTTCTCTGGCGAACTAGCATATCATCATTTTGTTCAAAGGCTCATTGAAAAAGCAAAGAACCGCTACTTGAGCGTCAGAAATGTTCAAAATATAGGCTCGTGTTTCTGAGGATTCATGAGCAAAGAATTTAAAAAAGAGCAATGAGAAAGTGATAAACGCAACGCGTTCTGGGTCTTTGCGCAAAGTATAAAGCAAACGATTCTGAATAAAGATATTGATGCTCTATGTAGTCTATGGTCGTCATTCGACATAAATGGAAAAAACATGTGGGAGAATTTGTACGAAAACTGTATCGATTATCATGTAAATTGTGTGTTGTAATGTTAATAAATAAATGAAGAAGAGAAAAACGGAAATGGATAAAATACTGAAAAAATTGTACTACGACCCGCAAAGCGGCTTCACAGGCGTCAACCAACTTTACACTCGAGTGAAAAAAATTCGCCCGACCGCCAAATTGGAACAGGTAAAAGCATGGCTGGAAAAACAACCTACCTACACTTTACACAAACCCGCATTCAAGCGTTATTCTCGAAACAAAGTCCTAGTGAGCAGCATAGACAAGCAGTGGCAAGCGGATTTGGTCGATTTGCAATCCCTAGCTGACCATAATGAAAATTTTAAGTACTTACTCAACTGTATAGACATTTTCTTAAAGTACGCATGGTCGTTCAATAAAAAGCAAAATTCTAAAGATATTGTCGAGGCTTTTAAACAAATTTTTACATCGTCTGGCCGCAAGCACACATGGGCGTGGGGGTTTGGGGGTATACACCCCCCAGAAGTTGAAATACCCCCCAGAAATCAAAATACCCCCCCCAGAAATCAAAATACCCCCCCAGAAAAAAATTTTTTTTGCTTTTTTAGCAATTTTTTGAAACCATTGGATAGAGCTTGATGAGAAACGTCGAAAAAATGGTGTTTTTTCTGCCATACGACCACTTTTAAGACCATTTTTTGACCTTTAAAAATTTTTCAGCCCCCCCCAGAAATTTTCTAAACCCCCCCCAGAATTTTGGTGCTGCCCACCTATGGCGCGCAAGCCCTATAAGCTACAAATGGACGCAGGCAAAGAATTTGTAAACAACGAGTTTCAGAAATTTTTGAAATCAGAATCTGTTGATTTTTTCACTACTAAAAGCGAAATGAAAGCATCTGTAGTAGAGCGTTTTAATAGAACACTCAAAGAACGCATGTGGAGGTATTTTACTGAAAGCAACACATACAAATATATTGACATTTTACCAAAAATTATGAAAAATTACAACGATTCGTTTCGTAGAACAATAGGTATGTACGTCTCCGGCAAATGTGACGGCTAAGAACGAGCGTGAAATATTAAACAGAGCATTCTGCCTTATGGGCGATAATCAAACTGAATTCAAATTCAAAATTGGCGACAAAGTCAGAATAAGCAAAGTGAAACGTACGTTTGAAAAAGGGTTCTGGCCTAATTGGACCAAGGAGTATTTTTTAATTAAGGGAAGATATGCTAGAATTCCACCCATCTATGTTTTAGAAGATCAAATGGGTGAAAAATTAGACGGTATGTTTTATGAGCCCAAACTGCAAAAGATTAACGTTTCCACTAATGATTTGTTCATTATTGAAAAAATTATAAAAACGCGAAAAAGAGGAGCAAAAACTGATTATCTGGTACGCTGGAGGGGCTACCCGGCCAAATTCGATTCATGGGTCTCTAATGTGCCAAAAGTATAAATAATGATTTCGTCTCTTGCGAATTTAAAAAATTGAGGTTGGACAGTGTTTTTTCAATCATGCGTTGCACCGTTTGTCTCAATACACGTACTTTTCTGACGCCGCAATTGGTGCGTATTTTTGGCCAAAAATGAGCAAGCAATATAGGCGAACATTGCTAGAAATTGATGAACACGCCATTAGAGGCGAATTGAGCACGCTTTTCAAGTTATGGGAATTTTTAAGCCCAGAGGCCAAATTTTATTATGCGAATCTTTACATAAAAAAGCTCAATGACCACATCACCTCATCCATGACAAACGTTCTAATCTAAAAAACGCAAATTTTTTGTAAAGTTTGGAATATTTTTTGTAAAGTTTGGAATATTTTTTCTAAAGTTTGGAAAATTTTTTGTAAAGTTTGGAAAATTTTTGTAAACTTTGGAAAATTTTTTGTAAAGTTTGGAATATTTTTTGTAAAGTTTGGAATAAATTTTACATGCTTAAGCATAGTACTTTTGTAAAGTTTGGAATATTCTTTGTAAAGTTTGGAATATTTTTTGTAAAGTTTGGAAAATTTTTTTGTAAAGTTTGGAAAATTTTTTGTAAAGTTTGGAATATTTTTTTGTAAAGTTTGAAAAAGTTCTTGTAAACTTTAGAATATTATGTATCTAATCTGCATTTCTCAAGCATTGTTGAAACTATTTTATACGCTATATGCAACTCGTGCTTGTGTTTTGCACCTGTGAGAATCATTTTTCCGCTTGTAAAGAGTAAAAAAGTCACATTTCTATATTTGTATACTAGGCCGGGAAATAATTCTACTTTGTACATGCATTTTCTTTTCACCAGCTCATAAAACTTGCAAAGATCAATGCGAAATCCCAAGTTAGCCGAGCCAACAAACAGCACAGGCTTTATTTTCAACATTAAATTCTCCATTTTTAGTATATGGATGAATGCCTTTATCGTATTTTCTCCTTCTTGAACAGTTTTAGCTCCAACACATACAATTTTGCCCGACTTGAAAATCAGCAACGTAGCTGGGAGTAATCGAAATATGATGCCTGGAAATTTTAGGCGATTGTATTGCGTAGTATTTGGCAATTTAAGGTAGATATCATCTAGATTTAGCGTGTTTGGTAGTGCTGTAGTTAGCACAATGTTCTGTATTGTAACCATTTTCTATAAATACCTATATATAAATTGTTATTTATAAACAAAAATGATTTTCAAACACCCTTTCACCTGTCTTGTCTCTGGACCAACAAAGTCCGGTAAAACTACATTTGTTGGGCAATTAATCGAAAATAGAGCACACTTGATTGATACCAAAATTAAAAAGATTTGGTGGTGCTTTGCAGAAAATCAACCACTTTACAGGAAAATTGAAAATGTTTCGTTTATAGAGGGGCTTCCTGATTTTTCATACTTGAAACAGTTTAGTCCTGTGCCGCAACTTTTGATTCTCGACGATCTGATGCAAGAGAGCAAAGGTAATACTCAGATTGTACAGCTGTTTACACGTAGTTGTCATCATTGGAACATTAGCATTATTCACATTGTTCAAAACGTGTTCTTTGAGGGACTCAGAACTTCACGTATAAACTCTGACTATATAGTTTTATTTAAAAATCCTGCCGATCAATTACAGGCGCAAGTTTTATCTCGTCAGCTTTATCCTGCCAATCCGAAATATTTCATAGAAGCCTACTCTGATGCTACTGCTCAGCCGCATGGCTATCTGTTGATTGATCTTACTCAGAACGCTAGAGATGAACTTAGGCTAAAAACGAATATCTTCAGCAGTCATCCAGCTGTTTATATGCAAAAATCTATAAATACTACAAAAAAAGGTGATGAAATCAAATAAAACAAAATGGGTAAAGAACGATTAAGACGCAATATTATTTGTTTACACCTTCTAAGTCAAGCAAGGAAACCTCAAAGAGACGCTATTATAAATACTGCCAGTAAAGATCAGATTCTTTGTCTCTGTGACTGTGCAAACAACTTTCTTAACGGTAATATTCCCTTTTCTGAAAAGGATATCAACAAACTTCGAAGATACCAGCATCAAATAAGGTACTTGGCAAAAAATAAACAGGCAAACACAAAACAAAAAAGAGGTATTTTAATACAAGACGGTGGTTTTCTTCCACTTTTACTCACTCCTATTCTTACAATTGCAGGTACTTTACTAGCTGATGCAATAACACGCAGGCAATGAAGCACACTGAAAAAATGATTTTAATACCCGCTGAAATCAGTGAACGTTCTAAACCAGTCGACGTTTTGCTTGATAACTTAAATAATGAGATGCAACAAATTTTAAGCAGCAAAAATGTACCATCTGATGTAAAACTTGTAAAATATAATCAAATACTAGGCAAATTTAAGCGATTGCTCGAACAGAAGCAGCAACCATATAAAGCTACTATTGTAGGACATGCAAGTGACACAATTAATGACGAAGAAATACTCGCTGGTATACCGAAAAATCAGATTCCAAAGGCAAAACTCCTTCTACACTACATTCGCACAAACCCATTTGTGGAAATCGAGCCTAATGGCGAGCTTGTAATAGATGGTCGAAAAATCAATGGTTCAAACATCACAGATTTAGTTAATGATCTGGCACGTGAGCGCAAAAAAATAAGCAGGCATCCAGGCACAAAAGAATTGCTGAAAGTGTTTAATCGCACAAATGTACCCCTAGAAAGTATTGCTAATAGACAAGGTAAGGAGATTTTTGCTGCAGGCGACGAATTTGACTGGGATGAAAGTCTATAAATACTTATTGTTTTATTTTTTATGTGAATAAAATTTTAAAAATGCATGTACAATTCACTCCTGACAATTACACCATTTGGTTGGAATACTACACTGGGCAGGCTGCCCAAACCGGCTATGGGTTGGATGGGTTTAAAGGCATCCCATACCAGCGGGGTGTTGGCCTTGGCAGTTTTTTCCGCTCACTTTTTAGAATGGCCGTCCCTGTTTTGCAATCAATAGGTAAGCGTGTTGGAAAGCATGCTTTGGCAGCAGGTGCAAACATAGCGTCCGATTTGGCTCAAGGAAAACCGCTTTTTGAGTCTACTAAGGAACATTCAAAGCGAGAAGCTGCTCAACTTTTTGATGAAGCCTCTCATGCCCTTCAGCAGCAGCAAGGAGAGGGTCTTGGTTACCGCTCAAAGTCTATAAATACTAATGCAATTGATGCTTTTTCTAAAAACGACAACAAAAATGGCTCTCATAGACGTAAAATCTATCCCAAGTACTAAAACCGAACTTGACCTTTTTACGGTCCCTCCTACCCAAGTAGTTGTGAAGCAAGGCTTCTGGCATGAAATTCAACCTACGCACCCTATCACTAACGAGGGACCGTATGAGTTCAGAATTCCGCCCGATCCCCATTATCTTCAGCTGAACAAAAACTACATTTATATGCTATTAAGAATCAAAAACCAATAGTCGCAGCTGGAGCATCAGTACCCAACTATGCGCCTATCAATCTAATTGGTAAGACTTTCTTCAAGCAGGTGAAATGTTTCCTAGGAGGCCGCTTAATTTTTGATAGCTCTGATAAGTATGCATACAGATCGTACTTTGAAACTGAATTAAATTATGGTTATGATGCAAAGCATTCTCAACTGCAATCTGCACTTTACTTTCACGAAGGAGGAGGCAATGTGGACACAAAAGACAATGAAGCATTCAAAATACGTGCTAAAATGTTTAAAGATGAAAATTTTGTAGAAGTCGCGGCTCCATTGCACATTGACTTGTTCTTGCAAGACAGATTTCTGATTAATTTCACCGATTTTCGCTTAGAATTACATAGAAATAGCGACGCATTTTTACTGCAGTGCTTTGAAGACGCTATTTTAGAATTAAAAGTCTCACAAATGAAATTTTTTATTCGAAAAGTTGAGGTTTTAGACACTGTCAATTTAGCACTTGAACAAACAATGCTCTCATATACAGCAAAGTATCCTATTAGGCGCGTGGCTATGACTAACTTACACATTTCAAATCCTGCTAGAGAAACGCCCAATTATACCCTGTTTAATGGTCAGCTACCTAGGCGTATGGTGTTTGCTTGTGTCGATGGCAATGCATATCGAGGCAATTTGGCCAAATCGCCATTTAATTTCAAACCATACAGCATATACGATGTAAAAGTAACGTGTGGCGGCACAACCTACCCCGCTTATCCACTCAACATTGCATTCAAACACGATAGGTACTTGCAAGCTTATAATCAGATGTATGATGCACTAGATATAGGACGTGAAGGTAATTTCATTAGCAGAGACGAGTTTAAAACAAGCCACTGCTTCTTTGTGTTTGACCTAACGCCTGACGCAGATGATGGAGGGCATTGGGATCTAGTGCATGAAGGAACAACGAGCATAACTGTAAGGTTTGCTGACAATTTGCCTGATTCTGGCGTGGAAATCATTATATACGCCGAATTTGATAACTTAATAATGATTGACAAAAATCGAAACACGTTTCATGACTATAATGCATAAAAAATGAATACCATTGAAATATTCAAAATTCTTCAGCGTAATATTAAAAAGGATATATTTTTAGGTGTTTTTCCATTAGACCGCCTGCCACCTATTAGAACCTACCCTGCGGCACTAGTGATTAATTTAGATACTAGCAATGCGCCTGGCTCGCACTGGGTCGCCATATACTTTCAAAGCAATAAACACTGCGACTATTTTGACAGCTATGGGCGAAAACCATTTAACCACTTATTGCATTATATTTCAAATAATGCACTCACATATGCGTACAATAATGCGCAGGTACAGGGGCTCTTTTCAATCAGCTGTGGTCACATGTGTGTATATTTCCTAGTTTGCCGTGCACAAGGTATTTCGTTTAAGAACATTGTCACATCAATGCAACATGAAAAAATCTATAAATACTTCAATAATTTTAAGTTGTAAACATGGATATGAAACAATTTTACCTTACTCTTCCAAGCAATTCACAAGAAACAAATACTGCAGCCACATTTCTTACCAATCTGCCTAGACAAATTGTATTGAATGGTGAGTGGGAGGTTGGTTTAGTAGAAATAATTTATGCAAATACATGGCACAATGTTTCCGAGGAGCAGAATATGATACAATTTTATGATATAAAAAACAATGTGCGACAAAAATTGCTTATTCCTCGAGCAAGATATTTAAATATACATGACCTCATTCAAGCTATGAGAAATGGAATAAAAACGATTAGCTCAATAGATAAATTTGATTACATGCAATATTTTGGCATAAAGTATGATGAAAATAGAAAATTTTGTCATATGACAATAAATTCTGAATATATTCAAAGTGTAAAGCTGACAAAGCATTTAATGTATATGCTGGGATTTCTAGAGAGCCAGCTTAGTAATATAGATTATACTGTGAAAAAAGAATTTAGCATAGTTGCGCACCATTCGCCTGATATGCTAGGTGGTATGCATAATTTTTACGTGTATTGCGATATAGTTGAACCTCAAATAGTTGGGAATACTTTTGCGCCACTTCTGCAAGTTGTAAATATTGAAGGAAAATACATGGATATTGTAAATCACTCGTACATTAGCCCCCATTATATACCTGTACTCAAGAAAGCATTCAATACTGTTGAAGTGAACATTAAAAGCGACCAAGATAAACCCGTTCCCTTCGAATTTGGCAAAACTATCGTTAAACTGCATTTCAGATATCGCCTATAAATATCACCGTTTATCAAATATCGTAAACATGGATCAAGGACAAAAAATTTACAACCATTTCTTAATGCACCTGCTTTGCCTAGACGATATATCTTCCTCAGCCTTAGGCAGCTACTTTTGGCCCCTGCTCAATGCCGAGTACAAACAAAGTTTAATGCAATACGATGCAGAGGCTTTCAACAACTTTTCTCGCCTCATCAAACAATGTTGCACTCTCCGAGACATACACACTCTAGCTAATCTGTGGCAAAATTTCAATGACCGAGCAAAGCAATATTTTGCATACTTTCACGAACGATCAATTGATGAGCACATACTCTGCTACATTGTGCTTAAAAACTAAATATTGCCAAGTGTAAACTGATGCTGGTATACTGTAGGTTGCGCGCTAAAAGTTTGTACCTAGCATATACTCAACATACTCTGCAAATTTGAGCCCGATCCGACCGCTGGTTCTTGACTTACTAAAAAATCGATAAAATCAATCAATAATCAAAGTTTCCCGGGAAACCCCCTGTAGGACAGCTCTTCTTGTGCCACCTCCCCTCCTACTGAGTAGGCCTAGGCGCCCTTTAGATCACCTCCACATAATCGCTTAGGCTACCATCCCCAGGCTTGAGGGCACCATCCCCTAGGCTACCTTTACCCTAAAAAATCAATAATTTTCGAGTTTCCCGGGAAACTCATCTAGGCAGGTCAAGGCCCCCTCCTCTCAGGCTTACGGACACGCCTGTCTATCCTTCATCATTGTCTATGCTACATCATTGCACCCTGATCCCACCCCAGGGTGCAAGTCTGGGCCCGCCCGCCTATGCTTAAGCATAGGCTATGTTATAACATTGATGCCAGGGTAGACAGGGTTAAGTACTAGCCCCGTTGTTGCTGAGTAGATATAGAACTAGCAAAGAAAAATGCTCCGATGGAACAAAAAAGATGAATATACTTGGAATTGTGGATTATTATGGATGTAAAAGGAGGGGACTAGGAAAAATCTACCTAAAGTCGGAAAATCTGCTAAAAATCACACTTTCTCTAAGCAACGCAAAAAATCGATGTATATTCTGCGGCCAACAGATTAAAATAAATATTCAACCATAACAATGATTGAAACAGCAGCACGTTAGCTATGCAGTAGCTATGGGAAATGATATTAAGTAAACTAACAGTCTTCCAAGCCAATTGAATGAAATAGCAAACATCGAAGACAATTGAAGACATGGTTGGTTAAAAACAGTAGGAAACACGTAAGTTGACTTGAAACAGACTTAATGTAGATACACTAGCATGCCCGAAACGATTGTGTGCACTAATCAATCGGCTCCTGCTTTGCTTGCTATAATGCTCATAAAACAAAACAACTTTAAATACAATACCTCTTAGTTTTCTATCAATCAGGTGCCAGCAATTTAAAAAAGTAACCTTGATAGATTTCGTTTATACACTCTTATCTGAAACTTCGAACATTATTTAAAAAAGACACTTTTTTAGAGGCCGCAGAATATACATCGATTTTTTGCGTTGCTTAGAGAAAGTGTGATTTTTAGCAGATTTTCCGACTTTAGGTAGATTTTTCCTAGTCCCCTCCTTTTACATCCATAATAATCCACAATTCCAAGTATATTCATCTTTTTTGTTCCATCGGAGCATTTTTCTTTGCTAGTACACTACTTTTAATTAGCGTGATTTCAGTACATCAGTCAGTAAACACAATCAGTAACATGCCACAATAATGACAACAGTCCAAGAACGCGGAAAACAATATTGTTCTTAACATCAGCATTATCCTTTTTAAACAAGACAACCTTATTGACACCATCCATTTTCAAATTAAAACTGCATTAAGTTATTTCTTCTTAATGTGCAGTTCACTTATAATCAAGCACAAAAATTTAACCAACGAATTCACATTGCAAATCCTCACTCAATCAATACACAAGCACAATGTGTTGTGACTTTTGAAATTGAAAACACCCAATTTTCAATTTTCAAATTGAAAATTGGATCAATTTTCAAATTGAAAATTGGGTCAATTTTCAAATTGAAAATTGGGTGTTTGAATTTGCGATGAAGAAAATAATCAAAAGATAGTCACTTGGTTTATTTAAGCCGAGTAATAAAATAACGACCGTCCACCAATTCCAAACTAAACGCAACTAATCTGATCACTATGAAAAAGTTTTGAAAAATGAGCTTGCTAAGCGAGAGTTGTAAACCAAGAGAAACTTAAAGTTAAAACCTACCATTAAATTATGAGAGAATTATAAAAGATTTTAAACTTCAAGAAAATGGAAAAGGCGGGATGTTGGTAAATTAGAAGGCAAAGATTTTCGGCAAAAATTCAAAAACTTCACGCAAATATCAAATGTAAGGAACACTAACGCTTTGATTTGGTAGTAAAATAAATTTGTAGTATAGACTACATATTAACAACAAATGAATAGTGCAAACTTTACACAACTACTAGGTGTAGAGAATACTAACAGTTTACGGCTTATTAATGTACATGATTACAATAAAGCTGTATATCTTTGTCGACTTCTGTGCACAGTAGTGTGATTGCTGGTTCATTTTAAACCACTTTTGCAGGCAATTTACATCAATTAAACGATAGCTCTCCATGTGCAAGATTTTGTGAAACATATTATAAACACGGCTAAGAAAGATTTAACTTTAATGCAACCCATTTAAGACAAAATTACATCTCTTCAATGATCTAAGGACACTTGAACATAATTTTTAAATCACTTTAGATTACTTTTGAGGGTAAACAAACTCACTTAATTGATGTCTCACATATGAATCCTTGAAAATTTCTTGACTTCAGTTACAAAGTCTCTGCAAGTCTATCGAATTAGGGTTAACACGTAACGTAAACTTTACACAAACACATAGCGTAAAGAATATTTTAGTCGGATTCGTAATTTTGATATTGCTCCGATATTTCTTTCAACATTTATGGAAAAATGAGTCTCCATAATGTTTTAAAGACAATAAACATTAGGTTTAAACCACTTTGCAATACTGCTGAGTGTAAGCAAGCGCGCCCAATTGACGTATATATTTCATTCCCTGTAAATTTTTATATCTCAGGAAAAATTTCGATTTTTGCAATGCTCTAGAACAAAGGCTAACATGCAGTGTAAAAAATTACTCGGATATTATGATCAACATTCATGAAAAAATTATGTCTCTACAATGGTCTGAGGACATATAAACAATGAATGTAAACTACTTTACATCACTGTTGGATGTAAACAAACGCGCCTACGTGACGTCTCACATTTGATCCTTTGAAAACTTCTAGGCTCCAAGAAAAATTAGGTTTCAGGAATGCTCAAAAACGAAGATAAATATATATGTAGTGTAAACTTCATGTAAACACCTAGTGTAAAGAAGATTTTAGTCAGATTCGTAATTTTGATATTGTTCCGATATTACGATTAATATTTATGAAAAAATTAAGTCTACATAATGTTCTATGGGCAAACTAACAATTGGTGTAAACTACTTTACAACACCGTAGAGTGTAAACATATGCGCCAGACTGGCATATCAAATTTGATTCCTGGTCCATTTCTAGACTTGATAAACGTGTCCCTGACTCGTAACCGGAGAAGCAGGCAGAAAAAACAAGACAGAAACGCATTTAAAACTCCAAATTTTTGACTTTACACTCGCTAAATATTAATGTATAGACAATTTGCTTTGACATGCACCCGATATAAAGCACTTTATTTTTATTCTATTAGACTTATCCCGACTTCTGGACGGAGAAAGTGGCGAACAAAAAACGCAACAAAAACGTATTTTCCATCATTTAGAACACTGTAAACTTTAAAATTCCGTACCGAACTCCCCATTGAGTTTAAAGAAATTCGGTTTGGTACAATTTGTAGCTTTTAAATCGTAGTACATTCCTGTGTGCCAAAATTCTGTTGCAAAAATTATTTGGCATGATTTATCAATCAAACTTCGGAAAAAACGTGTTTTTTAGCCCATTTTTTACCTCTGATTTCGAACTTTACACCCCCATAAATAACTCAATATTGCGTTTTTTTAAATGCGGTTTGCTGCGATGTTTAGCCCCTGTGAGGCACTTTATTAATGCTGTCTTCGATTTGCACTGACTCATAAGCGGAAAAATTTGGCAGAGAAATCTTAGTTAAAATCCGTTTTTTTACACCATCCACTAGAGTGTAAACTTTAAACCCCAGGATCTAACTCACCATAGAGCATAGAAGACTTTGCTTATATGCAGAATGTAGCCCTTGATCCGCTCTACATTTCTGTCAGAAAACATTTTAAAACCTCATAACCGGAGTTAGTATCGGACATAGGAAGGTTGAAAACTCGACCAAAAAGTGCTTTTTCACCCCCAGATTTTCGCACTCTTTACACTGCCGTTCGATAAATAATGCGAATTTCAAAAAACAAAAAAAGTGTCATCTGTAGAATTCATCCCTCTATTATCCTATTCTGTTCAATCCTTCGAGTCATCAATACTCAGTTGTCCACATGCCGCAGTAAAAAGGTCCCAAAATTTGTCCTATGTTATAACGTTACACAAAAACTTTACACCTTCTTTACACAGTCAATTTTGAGTTTCAAGAAAAAACAAAAAACACGGGCAGCGAATTTTTTTATTATCTTTCTTTTAAAAAAACCGCACCTTCCAGAAGTGTCCCGTTATAGCTGTAGGGGGTGCCCAGGTGTTGGGGGTACCTAAGTATATTATAGGTACGCGCTAACGCGCTACCTATGAT
>JAVLUZ010000157.1:18362862-18510447 GCA_036768485.1 Mermis nigrescens
CTAGTTGGAAAAATGCTCGAAGAGCACTTGAAAGTTATATGTTTTTGTTCTTTTAAAGAGTCAAAAGTGGAGCACAAGCTGCTCAAAACTACGTTGGTACCCACAATGAAAATCAAAATGGACTGAAGCATCTTGATATTCACCTATAAGCTAACATATCTCCGCCTTTTTTTCGTATGTCATGTAACAATGGCCAAATCGTGTTGTTATGTACCTACACATGAATCAACTTTTGTAAGTTTTAAACTTGAATCGCGAGTATTGTAATTTCCAAACTTGTCCGTTGGCATTGTGGGAATCTGTATAGTATATTTCACGGAACCTTGTGCATGGAAATCAATTTTCAGCGATCTAAACGAGCAGTCACAAAAGTAGTTTTCACGTAGATTACTGTAATGCAACTTTGCACAGTAAAACTTCATATATCTCCTCATTTCTTTGCACAGTATCGCCATTGTTGCTTCGTGTTTGTGTAGTCGATTTACATCGTCTAAAGAACTACTGTCCATGCACGAGGTATGTTGAAATAGACTAGAGGCTTTTGGTAGTGAAGATAATGAGTAATTGTGGCTTAGATAAATGAAAATTTGGATTTGTTTTCAAGTCACTCGAAATTTTTTAATCCTAATTTAGTGTTTACAATTGTGAAGAAAAAAATTTCAATCAAAATTAATAAAGACACAATCAAAAAGCTTAGTTTTAAAAACACGTTTCTTTGTCAGAATATAATCAATAATAAATAATTATTTCCTTGGAAACCATTCAATTGTGACTACAGTCTGTTTCACGGGACCTTTTGCGTGGATTTAAATTTAAAAGTGAATTTAAATCGATTAAAAAAGCGGTTTATACTGAAACAGCAACCATGATATTGCGCACAGCAATCGATAAGCAAACAAAGTTTTATTTTACAAAATTTTATTACAGTAAGCTGCCTAGAAACCACTTTTGTAGCTTCTCGCTAGATCATTGAAAATTGATTTCCATAAGTTTCGTGAAATAGACTATAGCATGACAAGTACAGTAAGTCGATAGATCAGAAACTGTTGTAATGAAAACTTAGACTTCAGAAACTGTTTTGGAAAGCCTTAGTAAGGAAACAAACTATCAGACTACCTACATACACACACCTATCTACTTATGTAGGTATCTTGTATGACTGCCGCTTTAAATACGTACTAACTATACCTGGGCGTGGGGGGTATGCACCCCCAGAAGGCAAAATACCCAACAAAAATTGGCAAAAAGCCAGCTACACCCCCCAGAATTTCATTTACCTGTAATACTAAGTGTACAACATTAAAATAAGTTCGAAACTGCTACAAGTTTTAAGGGACAACGGTTCAATTTGTGTTCCTATGTGAATCAAAGAAAAAAGGCGGAGACATGTTAGCTTATAGGTGAATATCAAGATGCTTCAGTCCATTTTGATTTTCATTGTGGGTATCAATGTAGTTTTGAGCAGCTTGTGCTCCACGTTTATCTTTAAAAGAACAAAAACATATAACTTTCCAGTGCTCTTCGAGCATTTTTCCAACTAGTT
The DNA here is from genome assembly GCA_036768485.1 of Mermis nigrescens. Taxonomy (NCBI): domain Eukaryota; kingdom Metazoa; phylum Nematoda; class Enoplea; order Mermithida; family Mermithidae; genus Mermis; species Mermis nigrescens. The sequence goes on from JAVLUZ010000157.1 coordinate 18,364,406, forward strand.
ACCGACTTTTGACTATCTCGTTTATGAGATTAAGAAAAATGTATTATCAAAATGGATACCTTTTTGAAGCTAATTGCAATTTAAGAAAGAATCTTCCTCGTACATCATAAAATGTGCATTGAAAATGAAATTTTGGAGGAAGGTCTTGTTGGATATTTTCGTTTTATTTGGATATTTGGCTATTTGGGAGTGCGATGAAGTCAGCGCCAGTGTACATACATACAATTCAATAGACCGAAAAATTCCTATTTCTTATTTATTACTCTATAACTCCTATTCAAGCTAACCCATTAAAAACGATGTAACTGAAGCCAAAATGAGGTTAGAAAAAATTTGGACACATGGATAAGGTAGACCAGAAAAAAATGCCACAAAATGCCTCCAGCCTAGGACACGGTAAACAGAGGGTTAATGAGCTGAACTCGTCATAAGTTATTTATAAACATCGACAGGATGTCACTCACTCATACTACACATTCAAAGGAATCAAACGTAGGATTCTATAGTCTATTTCACGAAACCTTGTGCATGGACAGCAATTCTTTGGACTATCTAAATCGATTGCAAAAGCGGTTTGAAACAAAGCAGCATCGCGATACTGTGCACAGAAATGGACAATCACATGAAGTTTCACCATGCAAAATTGTATAACAGTAAGCTGCATGTAAAGCACGACTATGTAATTCGATTACAAAAGCAATTTGAAACGAAGTAGCATCGCGATACTGTGCACAGAAATGGACAATCACATGAAGTTTTACCGTGCAAAATTGTATTACAGCAAGCTGAATGTAAAGCACTTTTGTAGCTGCTCGTTAAATTGCTGAAAATTGATTTCCATGCACAAGCTTTTGTGAAATAGACTATAGTTGACCACGTTTGTTTAAGCTCAAGCGCGGTACAAAATGATTTACACCTAATCTTTATTTGTACTCAGCCCATTGCGGAAACTCGATTTTTCAAGAAATTTTGATCATAATTTCAGACTAAAGTCAAAATTACCAACCCGGCTGAATTTATTTACATTCTGTGGATTCGTAAAATTTACACACCATGTTAACTATCGTTCAAGAAAATTGCGAAAACTTAATCCTTTTCTCAAGTACATACGGTCAGGTGCTTTATCTAATGATGATCAATTGAGATATGTGTAGAAATTGAAATGGGTTGTTTGTATTTCTGTCGATTTTCAGGCTACCTTCCGATCGAATCATAGTTTACAGGCGTTCTTCTCATATAAGAGCATGCGGGTGATGAGAACGGTTATCACCCCTTCCTGAGCCTTGAAAAACTCAGCTATATAACCCAAGCAATGTGCATGTAACGATTCAAAATTTCAGCAAGTTGTCACCGGCCATTTTCAGGGCAGGGTTAGTAACTGCCAATTTTTGACTAAAAATGCTAATAAATCACTTTCTTGATTCAGAAAAGAGCTAAACAGCTAATTTTAGTTCGGATAGGCTTAATAGCAGTATTCAAGTCGAAAAAGGCTGTTAAACTATTTTTTATGAGTCCAAAAAGCTATATGGCTAATTTCCTGAACTCAAAAGACTACAGAGCTTTTTTACAAAAGAGCACCGATTTTCGCTTTTAACTCTGTTAAAAATTTGAGCATGCGCACCAATTGCTATGTTCAATTCATTTGTTCAGACATTTTTTCTATTTTGAATTAAACATTTCGCACTTTTGTAACATCTGGTTTAATTCACAAAATCAAAAACACGTATAAACATCAAAATAAACAAATAATAATAGTAAAATTTTTATTTTGCAATATTCCATCAAAATCTTTCCAAAAATAACAAGTATATTTTTTCCAAACAATTTACAAATCGTTTTCTTACAGTATATTTGGTGCCGCATTTTAAATCGTCTACCAATACCCAATCAATCGTATCCATACAGTATAATGTCCACTATTCACATTATTACTGCTGTGAACTATACCAGACACAGTTCTATACTTGATTCCCCATAAATTAACACTATTAGCATTGAATTCTTGTATTCTAGGATTGCTGAAATAAAAAAGAGTTCCATTCTCATACGTGAACAATGGTAACATGATAATTAAATATTTGTTCCCAGTAAAATCGATTCTTTTCTTAACTAACTGCTCTTTTAAAACACCACAGTTCGTACAACCAATTGATAGAATATCCTCCAACTGACAAAGCTTCGTAAATTTTATCTCGCTATTTTCGCATTTAGCCGATAGATAAAACATCTTCAAAGTGCAGTTGATCCTATTACCACAATCAAAACAATCACAAGAAATTATTTCATTGAAAGCAAACATGTTCCTCAAATTTTCATCACACAGCTTATTCAACATTTCCAAAAAAACGAATGAGGGTCTTGCTGTTCGGGTAATTCAAAACCAGAACCAACAGCAAGTCACAAACTATCCGAATACAGTATAGTACCAACCAGTGCTTCTAAAAACTTACAAAACTCCGACGCAACCGAATTCTTCATTGAAATTTCCATTAATGTTTCACAAAAGTATGGCATACACAACAAGCTTTGGACAACACAATTTGCATAACAGGAAACTCCTGTATTTCGGAAATTCTTCACAAATAATTCTAATGCACTTGATGTTATCGAAGTAGATCCAACTATTTCTATCGCTTCATTTTTTTCAACAAAAAAATTGAATTTCTTGCAAAAAATAAAAGAATCTTTCTTCGCAAATTTTGCCAGACAAGAATTCCATTTATCTATCTTAGGCAAACCTATTTTTTCTCTCAATCGATTATATTCTCTAACAGAATCTCTGTTGCAATACATTTTATCAGCCAACAAGCTCACCAGAAATATCCTATTCAATTTTTTACATCTGGATAAAGTCACATAACACATAGCTGCCGTAAAACATGATTCTCTAAGTCAGTCATCAGACAATCTAGCGTCAAACCTTGAGCCTTGTGTATTGTTATAGCATAAGCTAGACATAGTGGAAATTGTTGCCTTTTTATTTTTAAATTTTTACTAATCCAAAAATCCACATCAACTGTTTCAATTCTCTGAATAACCGGAATTACATCAAACTTCACCATTATAAATTTTACAAAGTTATTTTTGAATTGAATTTCCACAACATTCCCCAGACAACCGTTTACCAAACCTATTTCAACATTGTTGTTCCTTCTCAACATAATACGGGCACCTTCGCCTATCTTTAAAATGTCTTCTAAACCAGCACTATCACTTATTTTTTTCACAATAAACTGCTTTCTCGAATGTTTTTTCTTCTTTATAAACTGAGTGAAACACTTATCAATTGAAGGAATTTCAACAATTTTTACATTTTGCATATAAAGCAAGGACTCATTAAACTTATTTACTTGTTCATTCTTACTAAACAAACAAATGCAGTTATTGTCCAAAGTCAGCATATTTTCTTTATAAAATTTTGCTATGTCATCCATACTATCAGGACAACCATTAAAACCCATATTAGAAATCAATTGATTGTTCAAAGCCGACAGATCCGAATCCAATAGATTACCAACTCTAATTCTACTGAGCATTTCAGAATAAGTAGAATCTGCATTATGTCAAACACTAATTCTAAGTTCGCAATATTCAAATTCATCCCAACAATTAAAAATGATTCCAGATCCACCAGACAAACCTGCCACCTCCTTGCTACCTATATTTTTAAAGCAAAATTCTCCATTAACTGGAGGAAGCTGTAGTAAATCACCAAACAAAATAATATGCTTTCCACAAAAGAAACTTCCACCTCCAAAAGTTTCTACCATTCTACAATCAATCATATATAGAACAAGATTTGATATCATACTAAATTTGTCAATAATTATCACGCTCAAATCTTTGAACGCATTTCGGAAAAGTTTGAGATCTTCAGCACACAATGCAAAATATTCCGGCTGACAACCATGCTGCACTGGGCCCGGTATTACTATCGCTTTTACTTAAGTTATGACTTAAATCGCTAAGCTGCAGCTTGGTTAAGTTGCAGCTTAAGTCGGTATTACTAATAAATTAAGCTCTTACCTAACTAAGATGGACCTTTAAGTTGGAGCTTAACCTATCTCTCAACTTTCACTGCGTTCGAGCGCCATAGGTTCGGCTTTAAAGCCACAAGGTGTGGGCTCAATTTCTTGATTAATTAGGTACCTACATATTGTAAGACACGTTTTGTGGCAAATTTGCGTATCCATTCACATAAAACTCATGTACCGCGACCATTTTCAGCTAAATTAATTACGCCACATATTGTGAGTTAAATTGGCTTATGTGTGCGAGTACGATAAAAAATTGCAATAAACAAGATGCGAGGGTACTGTAAATATTGTCATGCGCTTCCAATATTGAAAAAATGGAATAAATTTTTGGCAAAACGGCAGCAATTTATATTTTGGCTAAAATTATGGAAGCTGAGGACATTTTTGAGAGGAAAATGCGAGCTAATTGGACCTCAAAATAAGTAGGTTTCACACGCACTTCTCCATGCATTAAACAAAATCTCGTTTTCCAACCGACCGAATGTTTGTTCAATCAAAACGCGTGTGCACCTGCATTTAAAATTCATTGCTTATCATTTTCGAACGTGTGCCAGAATGGGTAGCATAGTGCCTGAATTCTGGGGAATCTTGAATTACCAAAAATTTTCGAAAGTCAAAAAGTGTTCTAAAACTGATGGGTTAAACAAAAGTCAATATTTTTCATTTTCCGACGCTGATAACCGAATCTATACATTGACGCCAAAAAAATCGAAAATGACATAACAGACAACAAAATTTGTTTGAAAAATGCAACTCTAGGATTTTGTTCATTGCTGGGTGTCTTCCGAATTCTAACACGCTCTCCACAAACAATTTGAAAAGTGCCAGTTGCATAATAATGAAGCGCCAATCATGATTTGTTGCACCGGAAGAAGCACATTGCTCCTTCAAGTATTATTTGAATCGTCGCTCAATTAATTTGTTAAGTATATAATGCTTTCACGGTCGAATTGATACCTTTGATACAAATCAATATCGTTCAAAAAATTAAGAGGATTTGAGCTATATCGAATAATTCTCTCCCTTCTTAATCGATTTTTTTGCCGATCTTCATGTGTCAACAACAATAAACGCGCAAGAGCCATCTTTTGCATTTAACAGCGGAAATTATAATTTAAGTCTGCCCCTTCCCAGTCTTAATTATTTCCAGGTTAAGATGTAACTTAAGCTTTTACTTACTTTTCGTAATACCGGTGCCACTTAGCTGTTACTTAAGATAACGCTTAAGTTGTAGACTTAAGCTCCAGCTCAAAAAAATTAAGTTGCAGACGTTAGTAAGACCGATAAGTTGCAACTTAAGTTTTTATCTCGAACTTAAGTCCTATTTTTGACTTAAGTCGCGTTAGTAATACCGGCCCCAGGTAACTTAAAAACTTATGCAATGTTTAACCTTTAATATCAAATGCAGCTATACCCGTTGGAGCTAATACACCAACCAAATTTACGCGTACTTTTTGACAAAATATTGTCGAACAATATTGATCAAAAAACTCTTTCCAGTACCCGCAACACCACTAACAATCACTTTCATTTGATGGCCATTCCTATCTGAAAGCACTACTCTATTGTACACATTCATTTGATCCACATTCAACAGATTTACTTCATCAGATAATGAACTCTTATTCTGCACATCGGCGAAGAATACAGGATCATCATCAGTATTGCATAAAATGTCCGCATCTTCAGTTTTTTTTTGGAAGTTTTTCAGAACCTTTCTTTGAATCTTCATTATCAATAACGCACTGTTGTTCCAATTTTTCTGTCAGATCCAAGCCTAAACGAATTTTCTTTTTAGCATCAGTCGTAACATTTCATACTCTCAAAATTACCGACTTCTTTCACGAATTCCTCATGATAAGTTTGCGAACCACCAATAATCTCCTTTTCTTCTCTCCATGGTTTAACAAGCATCAAAACACTTCTATAATACAATTCTATACCTTTAAGATCCTTCATATTATAAAAATGGGTAGATATTACTTTTGGCTTTCTACGTTGCCTTACAAATCCCAGTTGATTTTCGAGAGTCCAAACTTTTGTAGATTTTGGAACCGTCTTACTAACTTCATAATTTGATACAAAATCGTACAAACAAGCTTGTTCTAAATCTATCGGTCTGTTAGGATAATAATCGTCCAAAACGTTAGTACAATAAATATTCTCCGATTCATCCTCCAAATCTTCTAATTCTTTAATAGTTCTTAAACGTCTCTTTCTATCCTTTTTAGGTTTTGTATTTATAAATTGCACACAATCACTACAAACAAAGTAAGGATTTCTTAGAATTTTATCGGCTGCTTCATAAGCGCCAATTTCACGCTTGTTGAGCGTTTTTCTTCCGAAAGAATGTAACTTTGAGCCTAAAGACTTATCACTTTCTAAAGATGACCACATTTCTTCATGAATAACTTTTTCGCCCTTAGTTACATAAGTAGTAATATATCCACTCAAAATAGCCGAATCATCTCCAATAAATTGAATATCCATATTTGATCGCCAAATATACATAAGCACAGGGTTATAATCATTAACTAATGTTTCATCAATTGAACGACGCAAATCGTACGCTTTCTTGATTTTATTTCCTTTTTCCTAGACACAATGCCATCTTCCACACTATTTAACCTTGTTATGGAAGTAACCGACCTTGGGAAACCGAATCTACATCATCTGAAAAAGCCTTTGTTTCTTACAACTCGCAGACAACTCGAAGTGCACCTGTGTACTTTAAATTTATTAACCAATTGATTTAAAATAGGGCTAGAATTCGCACAAGGTTTAGTATATGTTATATACCTATCGATGAAATTCAAAATTTCGTCATTGCTACTACGACCAATCACACGTGCACTGTAACCCTAATAGTTTCATGTCATTTCCCAGGATAATTGCGGTATGATACCATAAAAATTTTATGTGATGATTATTATACCCTCTGCCAAATCACATGAATTTTTTATGGTGAAACAACATGCATGCTATTTTTAACCTGCGCCAACTCAGGATTTGTTTTATTATATGTATATAACATAGACGCTCATTATTATGCAGATGTAACAAACGCAGTAAGGCACGTGTTATATGTATACCTACATTACATGAATAAACAACAATCGTAGGCGACGCGTTTAATGGATAAAAGACCGGTTAAAAGTATGGCGCTTCACGGAATAGATTCATTATTGAGCTCGATGAATAAGAGATAAATGGAATAAAACTGTATATGGGTGCATTATTATCTGCATGATCATCCTGTTTTATCACTAACCCTGCTCATAAAAATAGAAAAGAATTAAAAAATGCAAGGTGGAAAAAAGTCTCACTCTAAAAAATGGCAGTGAAAATAGAATTCGAACGCATATTTTCTGGCTCTGAAAGCATTTTTTCTGGCTCTTGAAAGCATTTTTGGTATTTCTTGAGTTTTTAATGCTTTTTAGCACATTATAAAATGTGTTCAACTCGATTGATAAAATGATTATATTTGCCATTCCCAAAAGTTCCATCTTTGCAACAGATACAGGCACGTAGCTGGCCTCCCAATGGGGGGCTCTCGAATTTGAACGGGAGACGGGGGGGACTAAACGCTTAAAAATGGCCAAAAATATCATAAAAACAGCTAGAAGGTTAAGTGTTTCAGAATTTTTGGGGGACTAATGTAGCCCCTCCAGAGCTACAGATATGCAAATAAGTGATTTGGTTTTTGGCAATCCTACATGTAGAAATTGAAAATGTATGGCAGTGAAAATATAAAATGATAATAATAGTACCCATTAGCAAAATAAGCACATATTGAGGTAACAAAAGCAAATACGCAATTTGGTTTCTAGCGAAATCTTAGCAATCTGCTTAAAAACGAACAATATTAACATCCAAGTAACAATGGTAAATCAGGCAAAAAATCAAAATTAAAAATATTTCTTCAAAACGAGGGCGAAAATAACAACAGGTATGCATTCAAACTAGACATTAGTAGCCCTGATTAGCGGCGACACTTTCGAACTAGACTTTCGGTCAAGGCACTCAGCTCCAACAATAGAGCGCTATAAGAATTCCATGTTCAATGGAGCCGAGTACTCTAAGTTAAAGTTATAATAATTGACGATCAAAAACATCATCGCTTCAGCAAAACTTTCGATGATGTTGAACAAAATTTCCCTTTCAACAACAATTGCGTAAAGTGGACTATGACAATTTATTATTGCGACGAACATATCAACTTCGTTTTCACTGGCCGGTATCATTTTATCTGGCACTGTGCTGTCCTGTATTGAAACACATATGGCATAAAAACGTTATCAGAAAAACAAATATATCCCCCAAGCGAGGAATTATGCTATAACATGTTACTGGCACTCTAATTTACAGGTCCATGCATGCACAGGACCAAAATTCTGGGGGCATCTCCTGAAACAAATTTCAACAGAAAAAAATTTCGAAAAAAGTTCAAAATTTTCAGATTTTTTGAGGAAAAAAGTACACAGAAAGTCAAATTGGATGCTTATTTAGGTGAAAAAACATAAGCTGATTTCCTCTAAATGTAAAAAAATTTCTAACACAAAATTGTTGTCAGGGCCAAATCTGGGAGGAGGGTCAGACCGGTTTGGGGTGACCCCCCCATGTGCATGCGTACATGTAACAGGTGATTTTTCTAGGGAAAGGGTCAAAAGGTTCTATGGAGGGGGAGGCGGGTCCTGCCCATGGCCGGCGCTAGGGAGAGGGGGTCAGCCTACCCATAAAACAATTTTAGGGGGAGTCAAAAACACTAAATTTGCACAAAAAATCGTTCTAAATGCTTTAAAACGTCCAAAATTGCTTAATAAATCGTTAACAACACTTAGAAAGTGGTTAAATCGGCGCAAAGCGCCCAAATTTTTGGAAATTTCGCTTTTTTAGAAACAAATGTGAAAATTTCTGAAAATCGGTGTGCAAAAAAGGTCGATTTTTTGGGGCTAGGGGGGTTCGGGAAGGGTATGCCCATGGGCTCGGCTAGGGGGTGGGGGGTTGGGAAGTTCAGAGTGTCTATTGGTTGGCTAAGGGGGGGGTTGGGTAGGCTAATAGGTACCCTGGTTACACGTATGCATGCATGTCAGGTCGCACACATACATGCACATATGGGAGTGAGAGGGGGTTTTTTTACCCCATCTAAAATCTGAAAAAACAAGTTTACTATATGGCAAATTTGGCCAAAACACGTTTGCTATTGGTCTATTTTGACCAAAAAAACCGTTTACTTTAGGCCAATTTTGGCTAAAAATGGTTTACTATAGGCCGCTTTCAGTCCAAAAAAAATTACTTTTTTTAATTTTTTGTAGGATCTTGGGCAGAAATGTGAGAAACGTCTAAAAACGATGTATTTAAACATATATAGCTATTTTTCAGTCATAAAATCAACCTTTATGAGACATTTTTTATCCCTGAATTTTTAAAGTTTTTACCCTCCCCCTAAAAGGTTTACCTTGCATTATGCACATTTTATATAAGTTGGGGTTTCCTTTTAATTTATGATTAAATTTTTATATGAGACAATTGTTAAAATAACTTACGTCATAAAACCGGCAGAATCGAGACTGTTTTTCATTCAATACTGCTGCCACAGACAACGAGGCCTTGGTCCTTTCACGACTAATAGGATCAGGCTGGCGGTCGATAAAGGATGAAGTATCCTAAAAATGTAGTGCAATTCACGAAAAATGATATAAAAATGACACAAAGGAGCAATTCATTTCTTGTGAAATAAAGTAAAGGAAAACTATTTATTATTGGACATATAGCTGGCCTCTAATTTTTTTGGGATTAATTAGATTTAAATTCCATTATAAATCAATTTTAAGCGTTTTTAGAAATAACTCGCAACTTTCGTTATTTTAGGCTATTTTGAACTAGTTTTAGGCGGTTTTAAAGCATTTTCGACTAGTTTTATGCGTTTTTACTTTTAGGCTGTTTGAACTAATTTTAGGAAGAAAAACCACCATTTTTTCACTTTCTATTCACTATTGGACATGTAGCTGGCCTCTAAATTTTTGAGGCCGAAATTTTTTGGGCGTAGCTGACGCCTGAAAATAGTAAAAAAAGTCCATTCATTCTTGTATGACTATTAAGCTAGACGCTAGTAGGCAGGCTTATAGCTCTGAAGGGGGGATGAATCCCCCAAAATTCAGAACCACTCACACTCTTGCCAGTTTTAGTTTTTTGGATTAATTAGATTTAAATTCCATTTTAAATCGATTTTAAGCGTTTTTAGAAATAACTCGCAACTTTTGTTATTTTAGGCTATTTTAAACTAGTTTTGGGCGGTTTTAGACCATTTTAGACTAGTTTTATGCGTTTTTACTTTTAGGCTGTTTGAACTAATTTTAGGAAGAAAAACCACCATTTTTTCACTTTCTATTCATTATTGGACATGTAGCTGGCCTCTAGATTTTTGAGGCCGAAATTTTTTTGGGCGTAACTGACGCCTAAAAATAGTAAAAAAGTCCATTCATTCTTGTATGCAATGCACAGATAATATATTTATTAAAATCTAATAAAATAAAGTTATTTACTTCATCCAACTAGGCCGATTTTCCTTTCTTTGTAGCATAGTTTATTATGGCCGTCGACTTTTTGTCGAGATTGGTGTACCACACATTCTTTACATTAATTGTTGTAAGCCGGTAAAACTCTTCCATGGCCTGTTAGATTGAAAGTAAAATAATGCAATACATCAGTAATTTTATCCCTGCAATGTGACAATGACGAGTATATAAAGGGCAAAATATCAAACCAATGAAGCAGGCACATAGCTGATCCCCAAATTTTGGGGGATACTGGCAAGATGAGTGGGGGAGGGGTGGGGGTTGTTTCATTAAAATAGCCGAAATACCCCCAAAAACAGCTAAAAAGTCGATTTTATTATTCAAATTTTGGGTGGACTGCTCCCCTTTCCCCGCCCCTCAGCTACGTGCCTGCAAGTAAGCTTCAAAGCCACTTGCATTTCCACAAAACTTGTCAAAAATTGTTAAAAAGTCAGACCCGAGAAATTTCCGAATTCCTCTCTTATTTACAAAATTAAAATTAGAACTGATGTATGATAAATGCACAGACAAAATTTTGAACAATTTTTTTATGTTAAGGCGCTCTAAAAAGTATAAACACCACACATGACTTTTCTCTAACTTGCAATGTCAGATACAAAACACTGCGACTAGTAGCTTACCACCATAGGTTGCTCTAAGACAGGCCACAATATCAAAATTTCGCGGACGAAATGCAATCGTTTGCTGTTGTTAGCATCAATGAATGATTCTGTGATGTCTGAGCGACGCAAAGCAAAAGTTGTACTCATTAGAGCACGCACCTTCTTGTGATCGTATCTAACGTGCTGCACTGAAGCATAAAAACCGCTGATGAATAAACAGATGGGTTGGGGAAAAAAGTCTGCCCATGTATAGATTCAGCCCAGACTCGCTGAAAATGCGGAATTTGTATACCTTGCAGATCAGATTCCGACGCGTTCCCATAAAAATTTTATGTGATTTGAGCACGCTAATTTTATGCGGAAAACAAAGAGACTTACACATAAATTCATTGTGTGGACATCCAGAGCGTCGACAAACAGCGCGTATACCATGAAATATTTATGTTAAAACTTTGGACACATAAAATTCACATGTGTGTTCACCAATTTCTTTTTTACAGTGTGCTCCTTTGACCCAAAGTTTCATATGAAAATGAGGTGCACCCCTAGCTTGATACTCTATACGAATAAAATAATGGACTATGTTCCCCAGTGGTCCTTCATGATCTAGTAAAACATTATGCAAAACGGCTTCCCAATCTTCGTTTAAAATGAACAGCTGTTGAAACAGGATCGGTGGTACACAGTTTCTGCATTATCATCCCAAGCATAAACATTTGGTAAATCCTGATTAAGATGCAGCAATATACTTTGCAAATCTTCCCAGTAATACTCAGCGGCACTTAAAGTTAAAAAGAAAGTAGGCGGACCAAATTTCTCGTCCATAGCACGCAAGTCCATATATTTTTGAAACCAATAACCTCTAGACCCTCGCAACTTACCGAACATAGACAACAAATTGCTTTCTAAGTCATAATCCTTACTTGCTATCTTTTCATTTAAAGCACCTGCCTTCAGACCAGCACTTTTAGAAACTTTTAAGCATGCCATATACTCCCTGATTTATACTTCTTTCATCATTCCGACTGCTTTCATCTAGTATGTGAGGTATACACCTACGAAATCTTGAATCGAACAGACCAAAACGATTTCTTAAAAAATAAAAGAGGTCTAACAAAACTGGGCCTCTCATCATATAAACCACCTCTACCACAGGGATAAAGTTCCGGATAATATTTGTGGTCCAAATGTTTATTATTATTATACAAAGGCTACATCACTCACTCTCATTTGACGATATACATCAATATCTGATTGTTTAGCATCGATACTCAAATGAATAGGTTGAATTGTTACGTGCAAGTAAGGCTCACACTCATCTATATATGCTTTAGCATGCTTTTTCTCAGATCAACACCTTCCTTAGTAGTAAGCGCGTCACTCTAGGGCGCGTGTTGAGAGATGGGCTATCTCTTAACGTGCACCCTACCGTCTTACTATAGCATATGTGTGTGTGCACGTGGCAGCTTGATGAACTATTGGCGTAGGTCGGTGGGGGTGGGTGTATAGTGTAGCGAGCTTGCCGTTAAAATATCAGCCGCCCCTTAGAATATAGCCCATGTATTAGCCCGCCACGGTATAATGGGCCCGCTCCTTAAATGGATCCCGCCATGGTATAATGGCCCGGCGTATTAAATGCGCCCGCCCGGTCATTGAGGTTGAGCGGCGTGTTATTTTGTCCGCCGGTCATTCGAAGGTCGCAATTTGCAGAGTTCAAAGCAAATAAAATAGGTTATTCGGACGTAATTCACGTAATCGCAGATTGTGTATATTTATCGCACATTGTGTAATAAAACGCAGCTGCATGTGCAAAATATACATTCAATTCGTCTATTCAAATCCTCAGAGCATTGGTGAATAACCGCATAATTCAATTAAAAAAGACAGGAAATAGTGCAGCAACCTCTGACTTATTGGTAGCCTTCGATTTTAACAATAAACAAAATAAAATGCGCACATGCGCACCTTTTGAAGCGCCGCAGTTTATATATTTATTTTATATAATAAAATCTAAAAATTTCGAGTGCCGGAAATTTAATGTAGGCAAATAAAAGCAAGGCACGGAGTGGTGCAAGCATATAGAAAAAGATTCCTATTTTCAAAATAAAAGGTCAATGACTTTTTAGACTTCAAATGACAGATGGCATTGACTCGTTTGACATAATTGTGTTTAAAAATCATGCATCGAGAATCGAAAAGTTCGCCCACTTGCAAATGTTATCGTTTTTATAAATAAACGAATTCATTATATAAACTCTAATCTCATCATTTTTCGTCATTTCACCAAAATATCTCAACATGAGCAACTCCGATTACGAGCTCTCTCTCAACTACAGCGATTTTTCCGATTCGAGCAGTTCTGACGAATCCTTACCTGATTTACAGCTTTCCCTCGAAATTCTACATTAATTTTAGAGGACATTTCTGACAAGGAAAGTTCAGATTCGTTCGAAACTGCAAGTTTATATACGATTGACGAATGGAACGCTTCTGACGAACTGTTTCTGATGCTAGTGATACTGAGGAACAATTTGGTGGCGATTTTACAGCGGAAAATTATTATAATCTCAGCGATCCGATTGTGCAAAGAATTAAACGTTATAATACAGAGGGCAACGAATATCGCATAAATTTTGTAAATATTCAAGATTTGACGAATTTAATGAACGTTTGCCCCTAATTTTTGATTCGGCTATTGTTAATATTTTATCGCGATCCGGCAACTGTAACTTTGTTGGCTTACAGTGCATCGATTTAGATAAGCCGATATTGCTACATTTTAGAAATCGACAAAATTTTAGCGGCGAACTTATTCTAGAAACAAATCGAGCGTATTTTACAGTCTAATCAGGAAATTAAAATTGATTCAAGCGATGCTACAATAAAAATAGTCGCTGTCAATTGCGCCGCCAAGCGGTGCTGGGCGAATCACGCTAATCACATTCTTCACGAAAAATTTATGAATCGAGCCCACAGCGGACGCTATTCAGATTAAGAATTCTGATAATTTATGTTTAGCTAGAGCTCTTGTAGTCGCTAGAGCTCATTTGCATAAAAACGAATTAAATAGCCAGTGGGAAAACATTCGGAAGGGCGATTATACGTCATTATACTCAGAAAAATAAAGCGCAAGAATTAATGGAATTAGCTGGTTTAGCGAACCATTCCGGCCAGAATTGGCGAATTAATTAAGCTGCAAGGACGCTATGCCCGATTATAAAATTAAAAGTATTTATAGAAATGGCCTTGAAGCGAATTATTTTTGGTGAGTTTCTTTTACAAATTAATTTTTATTTATTGCGTTTTAATGCATTTTTTACAGGTTCTACGCAGAGCAGTCAGTTTTCTGCACCTATATTTGCACAGCGGACATTATACAGTCATTAGTCGTATTAAAGGATTTTTCTCTAAAGTTTATTTTTTGCGAATTATGTAGCGTTAGTACGATCATCGAGAAGATCATGTCGTTGTAATCATAAATGCACATCATGTTATACTTCTCCTCCTTGTATAAAATTGGAAATTTTGACATGTTCTAGTTGTAATCGTTATTTTACAACTTGAAGTGTTTCCGAAAATCATCGTAAAATTTTTACAAAAATGTACAAAAAGCGAGCAATAGAAAGCTCGATTTGTATGAATTAAACATGCAAAAAGTGTGGCAAGCATCTTCGAAGAGCTCAGATAAAGAAGCACAAGTGCGGTTATATTTACTGTCGTATTTGCAAGGAGGATGTCTTGGCTAAAGGTTATTTTATTTTATTTTTAATTTTAAAAACAAAATTTATTTAGCGTAAATTTTAGGCCATTTGTGTTACATGTCGAAAATTTCGAATGGCGAAGACATTTCGGATTATGAGGATAAAAAGCCAAAACGCGAGAAGGTAGAGTTCGTTCCTCGTTTTGTGTTTTTTGATTTTGAAACAACGCAAGAACGTGTTATAAAGGAGGCACGAGGGCGGGGATTAGAGCCGCGTACCTACATTATGCGTTGCTCATATTACTTCGCGATGATTGTCGTCATAAATCTTCTTGCTATGGCTGTGGCGAAAAAAGACGTATTTTTATGGGAGAAACGTGTTTAGATGATTTTTGCACTTTTTTTATTTGGTATGAAACACGTGATTGCTATAGCACATAACGCGAAAGGATTTGATAGCCAGTTCATTCTTCAATTTTTCTACAAGCAAGGCAAAGTTCCGAAAATAATTAATAAAGGTATTTAAATTTTTAAAAAATTGTTACATTTTTTGTAATTAATTCATATTTTCTAGGCCTTGAGCTAATATCAATTTCATACAAAAGTGTGAAAGTCATTGATTCGTTCAATTTCTTACCTATGAGATTGGCGTCTACCAAAAGGCGCGTTTGGGGTTGATGAACTATGCAAAGGTTATTTTCCCCACGGTTTCAATTTGCAGAAAAATTGGAATTATATTGGCAGTGGCCTGATCAATCTTATTATTATCCTACTAATATGAAACCTAATGATTATCAAAAATTTTACGAGTGGTACAACACGCAAACAAAAAGGAAAAGTATAATTTTAAATTTTTTTTAAATTTCAGTCATTTTTACAATTTTTATTTTTAAGACCAGCTGAATTTCAGGAGCAACTCGTAAGTTATTGTGAAAACGATGTTACGGTTCTACGTGAGTGCTGCCTAAAATTTCGAGACTTATTTATAGCCGAAACCACGGTAGATCCTTTTGAACATTCATTAACTATCGCTAGTGCATGTAATAGAGTATTTCGAACTTTATTTCTTAAACCAAACACGATCGGCATTATTCCCAATGATGGTTACAGACGAGAGGAAAAACAGTCTATAACAGCCCTTAAATGGTTAAAATGGATCAGTAAACTTGAAAATAAATATATTTCTCATAAACAAAATAAGTTTGCAGAAAATTAAAATTGGAAAATATAAAGTCGACGGTTTAGCTGAAAAAACTGTTTATGAGTTTTATGGTTGCTACTGGCATGGCTGTTTAAAATGCATGCCAAAACGTAGCCAATTAACTGCCGATACGGTAAGGACGGCTAAAGAGGTTTTTGATCACAATGGAACGTGCAAGGTTTATTAAGCAAGCGGGATATCAATTGGTTGAAAAATGGGAATGCGAGCTTATCTGCGAGCTTACTGACTAATTCGCAGATGAAGACGTTTTTCGACACCATAAAAGTGAATGAGCCGCCGATTAATCCGCGGGACGGTAAACTTTAATGTTTTTATATTTTAAATTGTTTAATTATTTTTGCGTGTTTCAGCCTTTTATGGCGGGAGGACTAATGCTATAAAGCTTTATCATAAAATTAAGCGAGATCGGACAATTTTCCATTACAAAAGATTAATTATTTAGATATTTGTAGCTTGTATCCATTTATTAACAAGTATAGCAAATATCCGATTGGACATCCAAAAATTATTACTGAGAATTTCCGAAACTGTCACTATAAAAAATCAGTGCTACGAAGGCTTAATAAAATGCGAAATTTTGCCTCCAAAACAACTTTTTCATCCAGTTTTACCGTTTTAGATCAGGGGGCAAACTTATGTTCCCTTTATGCCGAACTTGCGCTAATAATCAACAGAACAAAAAGTGTTGCCACGATGATCAAGGGCGAGCGCTAAAAGGCACCTGGATCAGCGTGGGAAATCTACAAAGCCCTTGAAAAGGGCTATAAAGTTGTTTTTTAATTAGTTTTTGCATTTTTAATGCAATTTATTTTTAGCGTTTTTAGATTCTAAATATTTTCGAAGTTTGGCATTACGAGAAAACTGAGCAATACGACCCAATCAAGAATCCAAATGGTGGACTGTTTACAGAATACGTCAACACATTTATGAAAATAAGAAATAGTAAATTAACAAAATGAATAATTTTAGTCTATACTTAATTTAATATGCTTAATCAATATTTTGTGCGCCGATTTGTTAAAGGAAGCCGAAGGATATCCTTCTCGTGTTAAAACCGATCAGGATAAGTTTGAATATATCAAAAGCATTGAGGATCGCGAAAAAATATTCTACTCGACGATAGCAAGATTGAAAAAACGGCGGAAAAAAGGGCTTTGGCAAAATTAATGCTAAACAGCTTTTGGAAAAGTAAAATCAATTTTTAGTCATTTTAACTTGCTTAATCAACATTTTATTTCAGGAACTTTTCCTACATTTATTTTGCTCTTTTTTAAGTTTGTGAAGAAACTAACTTGGCTAAAACTATCTACTTTAAAGATCCGGCTAAATATTTCGCCCACGTGTTTGATCCCAGCATTAACAGTAACTGCTATTCACATGATTAGCGGAGATCGTATCAGTGGCTTGATATAAACAAAACGACGATTTCGTTGGCGTTATGCCCAACACAAGCCCCGTCATCACAGACTATACCACAGCGCAAGCTAGGCTAAAACTGTATTCCTACATCGAGAAAGCTAGACAACCTGCAAAAAATAGAATAGCACGCTCTTTTCTTTTTTAGCATTTGATAGATGTCTTATTATAGTCGATTTTTGAACATTGCTATGATTAGGCACGTAGTGGTCCTCCTATTTTGGGGGGACCAACACCAATTTTAGGGGGCTCTAAGCCAAAATTAGCACAAAATATCCTATTTTTCCGGTTTTTTCTGAATTTTGGGGGTCAGCACCTCAACCCCCATTCCCTTACAGGTACGTGCCTGACTATGATATCATGTCTGCTAAAATTTGATTCTAACTATATTTTTTACGTACATCTTTTTATTTTACTTTTTATGATTCTATTTTTTAATTTGAAAAACATAAATAGCAGGTAAAATTTAGTTTATTTAGTTTAATAAATAAATAATATACTTATTAAATATGTTATTACAATTTTCAAATCTCTAATTGGCAATTTTTGTATCAAAAAATCAATTTTTGTTTTTATCATTCAAAATTTGCTGTGGTTAAACTACGCGTTTTTTAAATTATTTGTGCAATTAATTCTGCCAAAACTTAACTGTAGTTGAAGCAACTGTGCCTTAAATTTGATGTTTGAACAATTGTTTATTTAAATAAAAAGCAATTTCTGAATTTATTCTTTTGGTTGTACAGAAAATGCAAATGCAGAAAATATTAGATGGGATTAGTATATTCATCGAACAATTGCGTTTGCGTTTGCAAGAGCAAGCGACGCTTGTCGACGAGGAAGCGTCAAAAAGGATGCTATCGTTCAATATATGGGGCATGTTGAAGACAGATGCAAAAAGATTTATTTTAGCTAATTTACCGGATCCGGAAATTTTGTACGTGTCAGCTATACCAAATAGCATATATGATTACATTTGGAATTTGATCGTAAACAACGAAATTCCAGAATCAATGGCAACAGTTCGTCTTGCTGGAGATTTGACTCCAAGCGCCCAATTATTTTGGGAGACCGCGGAAATTGATGAAATATTCGACCTGATCGATTTTATCGATTTGTCGTATTTGACCAATACTCGTCGTATTTACGATGATGATGATATCTATACATGGGAAGAACTTGGTTTCTTCCAAGGCAATGCGGAAGCTTAAAACCATTCTTATTTTACACAAATATCATTATCATCGTAAATGTGACGAGTATTGGTCAAATATGACAAATCGATAAAATCGATTAAATCGCATATTTTTTTAATTTCCACTTTTTCCTAAATATAATTAGGTGTCAAAATCATATTTTTAGCTAAACAAACTGTCCCCATTGATTCTGGAATTTCGTTGTTTTGGATCAAATTCTAAATGTAATTTTGTATGTATGTAAGTATGAGTGATATGCATTCCGCATCGTTTTTTGAAGTCTTATTTTTTGATCGCATAAAAATATGACATAACTAAAGACTACGATAAGGTTTTATTATGTAAAGAATTTAAAAAAGACACGATGTAAATATATATAAATGCAAATTAATAAACATATTAGTGCTTAGTATATAAATCATATTTTCCGAAATCATAATAGATATCTTGAGAAAATGGAAAACGCGTTTCATTATCATTCCACCAGCAGTCTTCTTGTGCCGAATCGTTGTTGGATGTTTCAACTAAAATTATCAAAAATGCATTTAATATTATCACAATAGGTAAAACTAAGAAATCTTTTACCTGCTGTTTCATCGATGCATAGCTTTTTTGGTTCGGGTTCCTCCGCTTTTGGTTTTTCAGTCATTGAATCAATAGAATCTGCAATAGGATAACTTGAGCGATTTTTAAAAACTAAAAAATAATTTACGCGTACCTTGAATTTTCTTTATCGCCTTCAAAATCATTGTTTGTTGCATTTGCCAGCTTTGAAATTGAATCGTAGTCAACGCAATTTTCTGATTTTTTGATTTATTTTTCAAAACAAAAGTATTTTTTGAACCATTCTTCTCGACGGTAGCGACTGTATTTTGGAGTAAATCAATATCTTCCAATAAGGTGTTGAAAAGTAATGATGCCAGAATTTTGTCGAAAAATGGTAACAATTTTTTGTACTGATGCAGTGATAAATTAATTCCTTGTTTCGTTGGGTAAATACGCCCATTGTCTGGTTCGAAAGTTTCGCAAACACGAAATCCGATGCTTACTGCTTGGTTCCAATGTGAAACTAGGCAATACACATTCTCTCCCAAATTAAATTCGGAACGCGGGGCAAGAGCCATTTTATCGTTGAGGAAAAAATTCAAGAAGCGACTGCACTTTTCTCTAAAGTTTATTTTAAATGAAAATTTTTGAAAAACTTTGTATAAATAAGAAAAATCACGTGACCGTTTCCTAGCAACAGCCGATTAATCCTACTTTTCTTTGTAAAAAAGTACCTCGTGCATTTCGTGTCGTTTCAAAAAAAATCATTTTATTCAATTTCTCATTAATCACAAAATACAAATTTTGCGCACACAAAAGCAACTTTACACCGTAAAATCAAAAAATGTTTGTCTAGAATGGTCAATCATTACTAGACTATCAAACTCGCCATATATGATGCCTTCGACCCCTCCCGCCGGCAAAGCCTTATGAAATACAATTTCGAGGCTCGTGGTTCCTTCCCTTATTAGCTCCCACGTGTTATTGTCCGCCCCATCCGCGCTCAATTCAAAAACAAAAAAAGCACAACCATTTTTAAAGCGATTTAAACTAATCATATTTCCTTTATCATCTTGCGAAATTCCTAAACCATCAAACAACTGCACAAATGATCGGATTTGTTGATTTTCGTCAAAATTTAATTTGTACGGCGTTGAAGGTACTGTTATTGTACCACTCGTAATTTTAATTTCGGAAATGCCAAAATCATGAAATTGAAAAGGTGATGTTTTGTAAGACCCTCTAGCTGCTTCTGCGTTTACAAGACCAACGACGAGACGCCTTGGTAGAGCACCGGAAAAAAGTGAGTTTAGGGGCGTCGAACGTCGATTTTCCGTTATATGTAGACTTGTTATTTGCGTTCTACGTATTGGATATTTTACAGTAGTGTTTTGTAGCATCGATTCAATAGCTAATGAAACTGCATCGGCAACTTCAATTTTTTTCATGAAAAAACACATTTGCTTGACTTCGATTTTGTAGTTGATTCTTGGATTGTTGTCAAGATCAATTAAGCAAAAGCTGTCGCTGTTTCTGTATAATTCTAAGCGTAATTCGCACTGATTAATTAAAAATCTTTCCTGAGACATCAAATCGGCATGAATTGGCGCCATTAATTCAACCCATGCGCTATTTTTAAAAATATTCATGCGAGTTTTAAAACCAGGATTTTCGATTGGCTCATTTTCATCAATATCAGGGTAGTACATTGCAGCTTGTAATTGCGTTTTCTTAGCATCTCTACCAAAATTTAGCTCAGTTTCCAAAAAAGATCGGTAAGCATATCTGTCGCCACTAAAAAAGTAAAAAAAAGTTAAAAACGATTAAATTTAATTTTTTTCATTTTGTACCTATCAGAAATCAGCTTTCCATTGAGGTACATTTTGATTTGTTTAAAGAACGTTTTTCCGATAAGATTAATAGGCAGCACCAAATCGCCCGTTTGTGTTCCGTCTGCTGCAGTTGTAATTTTGCATGATGAGCCATCGGGCTTGGTGATTCGAATTACGAAATAAATGTAATTTTTTGATAAATCTAGCATATACATATCAGGAGGAATACGAAATTCGTAAGGACCATCATTTGTGCACGGATTTTGAAGTTGGACTTCGGACCAAAATGAACGTCGAATAGCAACTTGAGTCGTAGGTACAGTAAAAAGATCTAGTTCGCTCTTACTACTTGGGAGCGAATTTTCATCTAATAATTTACTCATAATTAATCCGCAAAAACGTCTGAACCGACTGATTTAAGTAATTTTATTCTTTTAAGTGATGGTTTTCGAGAACGCTTTCTCTTTTTAAGGATTTTGACCTGTGCTTGTCTGTTTACGTCGACCTATCCCTTTTCCAGATTGTATACGATCGGCGGTTTCACGTAACGCCTGAGCAGCACCAGTTTTACTATGCTCCACTGCGCTTTCTTTTAATTTACGTCCACTAGCTACATCAGCAGCAATTTTTGACCCACTGACTAAAACGTTTTTCCCAATTGTTTTCAAGAATGGTAAAGCTATTCTATACAATCCTCTGAAAAAGCTGCCTAATCCTGCACCTCTGTGATAAGGCGCATATGCTTTAAAACCACGAATAGCTCCTCCTAGCTGATACTGGGGGTTGGTTGCTATAGTACTTTGATAAAATTCTAACCAATCGTTTGCACTATCTGGTACGTAAACTACATGCATTTTCAAATATTAAAGTAATGAGAGCGTTTTCTAAAATGGAGCTTTATTATCGTTTTTCCAAACTCAAATGAAACAAATTCGTCGGAATCTGTCTTTATATTAATTTCAATTCTGTCGATATCCTTTTTAAGGATTGAAATGTAATGTGGAGAATCGAATGTTTTATTTATAACACTGCCAAACTTTCCTTGCACATCAATAGTACGCAAAAGTGGCGCCATTACGTTTCCAACGATCTGATTTGCAACAATGTTACTGTACACGTACATTGTCTCAAAATTATTCTTATTTATATCCGGCGCACTAGTGCTGTGTACTCTAATAGGTTTCTTGTCCGATGTTAATTTATACTTCGTTTGAACAAGTGTATTATCGTTACTGAATACTCTAGTAGGTTCGGCGTTCAATGTAAATTTATATATCGGTTGATCAAATCCAAGAATTTCAGTTAGTTGCTTATTCGCATATACTCCTTCAACAATTGAGGAATCTATGGTAAAAATCACTTGGTTAGCGGAACCATTATACTCTATTCGCACAGCATTTTCAAATTTTATTTCTTTTAACCTCTTCAAAATGGCCGTATTAATAGCAGTAACAAGACTTTCTATAGTTTCGTAATTTCCAGCGGGAAAATTAATTCTTTCAAAGTTTGATTCCACATGCAACATTATATAATTTTTGCCTTGCTTAATCGTATACCAAGAATGCGGATAAATGAGTTCTACTAAACCAACTTCCCAGTCACCTTCTAATCTTATTCTGTTGGGCAAGGTGACCCTAAAATCAGAAGCTGTACTATCCTTTTCGGTATTACTAGGTAAGGTTATATAAAACTGACCGTGCTCTAACATGTCTGTTCGCTAAGAGAAAACTTTCACAAATGAATAAATTCGTAAAATATCTGCTTTATATAAATTTCATTTTCCAGTAAGGAATACAAAGTTGCAAATCAGGTTTAAAACAACATGAACTCGGGCATATATTATAAATATTTTGCATAAAGTTACATATAATACTATCATTATGCATTAAATTTGGCGTGAAGTGTTTAAAAATCGAATTCATAGTAATGTTTCGGCATCGATGGAACAAAAAGAAAATGCAGTACAATCCACAGGTTGCACTGTATGAACTCTGGTAGCGTATCTTGTTGTAATTTTGCGTTTTGCTATTTCTTTCCATGAATCGAACAAAGTTTTCTACGAAAGGAACCAATCCCAACGAATCAAAATAGTCGACGTTACCGTTCGAGTCGAAGTAAAATGCGACCCAATGTTGCCCACTTTGATAATGACGATCAATATTTGCAATAAGCGCGGCTGGTCGGAATGGTATTTTTCGTGGAAGTTTATCACTAGCATAAATACCAAGGAAAATGCGCTTTAAAAGCGTGTCTTTCTGTATAATATTTCCAATTTCGTAACCATTCATTCTAAATCCGTCTCTAAGATCCACTCGTTAAATTTTTCAGGATATCCGAACCACTTTACTAGCAATTGAACTTGTCCGTTTCTTAAACGACGTTTTTTAATAACTTTTTCAATTTTGAAGGCACGATTCTCGTTAAATTCAATTTTTAAGAGTTCCCGTTCGTAAAATGTACCCACAATATTATCGCCGCTTAAATCAATGAGTCTATACGCTGGTTCGGTTCGACGTTGAATGACCTGAGAAATTTTAAAAATCTCCTCTGTAAACTGAGGCTTGTAACTTTTATCAAATATCTGTCTATGCTTTGAAATTCGGACGTAATCCCCGAGTGATAATTTTGGTTTCTTTACTTTCTGTGTTTTTCCGTACAAATTTTCCAAAACTTGTTGAACTTTGTCGACATTAACATCCGCTGGTTTCATTTTAATCGAACGGTGTACTGTATTATTATAATTTTTGACCAATTTATCCAAAACGTTGATCCATTTATGTGTCCCTTTATCAGTAAAATAGCGAAACATTCTGTTTTTTAAGGTGCGGTTAAATCTTTCTATAACAGCGCATTTAATATCTTCATTTTGAGATGTAAAAAAATCAATTTGTTCGTTTTTTAGAAGCTTTTGGAATTCTTGATTAACAAATTCTTTTCCTTTATCTGTTCGAATTTGCCAAGGTTTTCGCCCTTCGGAAATTATGGTTTTAAATGCTTCCGAGACGTTGGTACCAGATTTACTTTTAAGAGGTCTAGCCCACGCGTATTTGCTCAGTACGTCAATACACGTTAAAATAAATTTAAAATTATCATTAAAATCGGCTAACGATGTTAAATCAGCGAGGTCCAATTCCCACTGATGATCGATATCAAACACGTAAATTTTATTTCTTTTAAATTTTCGATAAGCTTGTCTATGCAAAGTGTAAGTATCTTGAGACGATAACCATTTTTTGACTTGGACTAATGTAACGGACGGATCTTTAGCTTTTGCAGCATCATATAACAATTTAGCACTCGCAAAAGATGAAGGATCATCTAAATTACTATAAATAGATTGAAATAGTTTTTCATTCATCGTATAATGGGGTATATCTATATAATTTTCTAAATTTTCGTATATTTTTATATAATTTAGGCGTTGTTTCGGGCTTTATAGTTTCTGCGGCAGAACCTTCTGTTGCCGAATCATATTCCGTAACTGACGCGGATGCTGTTGGTTCTCTTTTATATAATTTTTCAGTCAACATTTTTCTCCTATTTATATTCCCAATATATTCTTTTGGAACGTGTTCCTGAAATAAAGCATGGGCGAATTCCGACGCTCCAATTGGAGGCTCGGCTTTAACGCGTTCTCTGCTAAAATCATTGATCAAGTCGACGATATGAGAATGAGGAACAGACTGTCCGTTAATCGAAATTTCTCCATTATCCTTTACATTAATTATTTTGCTGCGCTTTATATGAGAAATCAACATTTGCGCTTGTTTTTGTTTACTTTTTGGGAGGCTAGATAAAACCGTATCAAAGAAATCTGGTTTTTCTGCAGTAACATCTTTTTCTTCTGGCTTAAAATTTACAGCTTGAGGTTGACGACTTTCAGCTTCTAAATTCAAATATCTACGAAAAAGTTGTGAATACAACTGAAACTGACGCTCGGGATTTTCGTCATTTTCCAAAATTTTTTTAATTTCGTTTTTAAACTCATCAATTTGTTTTTGTAACGGTGATTTTTCAACGCTCAACTGTCCAGCAAGGACATCTTGCGGTACAAGTACCATTTTGTTTGTAAATTTCATTGTTTTATAATTAAATCACTAAGCAAAGCAGTTGCGATGCTGAGCAAAGGAGCTAATAAAGCAGGTAAAAATCCGCCTTTTTGAATAATTAAACGTTTTTCAGCAAGTTTTGTTCCTTTTTTAGTACCCAAGTAGCGAATATTACGTTGATATCGTTTCAACTGCTTCTTTTGAGACGGAGTTAGCGCAATATTTCCACGCAAAATATTATAACAAATGTCAGAAATGCAATAAATAAGTTCTTTATTGGCTTTATTTAAAAATGCTTTTCGTTGACAAGGTTTGCACTTGGCTAATACTTTTAACTCATTAATATTATCGTACAATCGATGCGACATGACAGCACAAGCACAAAATGCAAAAATGATAAATTTTTACTTACAACATCTATTTATAAATTCAGTGCAGCAAGAAATCCGCCTCATTGATCAAAATTTCTCTGAAACAGCTTTTTCGATAATAAACATTATCAGCATTTAAATCCAAAAAACTGAGTTTTATGTCTTCGTCTAAATCGTTGTACAGTCCTTGTAGGTAGCCAGCCTTTAAATCTCGTCTTTTCAATTCAGTCAGCACCTCATTGGCAAAATACCAAAATGCGGACATGCGCCTTCGGCCTGATAATACATTGCTGGCATTGTACATTTTTGCTTTTTCTTTATATGCTGTTTTTGCTTCAGTAGAAAATCTGGTCCAAAAGACGTCAGCAAGAAGTGCTTTTTCGCAGTTTAATACGTAGATCGCTTGAAAAAATGCAAAAACGATATGTTTTCGTAAAGTATTTTAAATTATTTTACCTCTTGCTCTTTGCTGAATGATTCGAACAAAAAGCTCAAACGATGCAGCGACCATTACTGAAGAAGCGACTGGACTCGAAACGATTGAATCGAATAAAATGAATTTAAAAGACGACACCATTTACTTATATATTTTTTCAAAAAGTGGTTTTATTCAATATTGGTATCAACTGCCGTGTGTCTTTGAATGAAAAATTCATCGACGTAATGTGTAAGCTAATAAATAAACCATCAATTGCGCAGCAAATGTATATGTCGGGATTATATATAATTAGTCTGAAACAGCCTTTTAGTCTAAATTCTTGCCCTTTTCCAGAAGGACAATCGATGTTGTTTTCAATAAAACTTAATAAACGAGTTTTCTCTTCATTATTAAAGCCGTATATGGATGTTCTATTCAATCTGCTCGGCGTATGCACTAAAATCGTAAAATTGGCTTCTCGGCTGCATACGTTACTTATACGTTTTCTGGCGTGTATATCGTGAAAAAGGGCAGTAATGAAGGCTAGAAAGAATATTAGGGCTAGGAATAGGCGATGCTAGTACGAAATTTACTGTTCTCGAACTAGAAAATGTTTGCCGTAAAATGCTGTGTAAAAGACCATTTCGTCCATTTTCCATAATTTTGAGAGAAATCGATAAAGAAAACCGTCTATAATGATTTAATTTAATTAAAATAAACTTTTTGCAATTGCACTTGTATTTATTTTGCCACATAAACGTAATTTTTATCGTCCATAGGGAAAATATTTGTTCTCAATCGCATGTTTTCTGGCGTAGTTTGAGATAAATCAATCAATAAATACCCAAATGGCTCTTTCGTTGCATCTAAAAAGGCTTCGTTGAAATGCTTCGAACCGGGAAAAATTTGTCTACCTAATGTTTGAATCTGTAGCCGATCGCTCGGATTCTTCATTAGCACTAAATACTGCGCATTAATTCGGCTTGTTCTCAATCCATCGAAAAATGCGTTTTGAACTATATGTATAATTGATAAATTCCAATGATGAGAGCCTTTTGTAAAAAGTTCATTTAATATTGAATCGGATTTTGTATCCAACATCAAATCGTCAAAAATTATCAATTTTGGTTCGTTTCTGCTTGCCTTTAAATCATCTAATTTTGGGATTCCTTCTATAAAATTAACATTTTTCCCTATTAAAGCTTCATAGGAGGGCTGCCACTCTGTATAACACCAATAAATTTTCGAAGGAGGCGGATCCATCATTTCATTCGAAAATTGTACAAACTTTTTAACAAATTCGGTTTTACCGGATTTTGTAGGGGCCGAAACTATGCAATTGAAGGGATGTTTCCATTTAACGTCCATGTTTACGATCGACAAAAGTTAAAAATGATGTATTTCAATTTGCAAGCAATTTTATACGAAATTCTATTGAATTTTGCATTCCGAAGTTTTATTCATTCTCAAAATTCCGAGCAAAAAAAGAGTTTTTGAGTAATCGAGTTTGAATGTCTTAACTTCCATGCTAACAAAATTTGCAACTCTACCACAGCGAATAAATATGTAAGGTGTATGCGATATTATTCTGTCATTAAAAGCGTCTACTCTCCCTTTGTCCGCGGGACAATGTTTATTCTGTTCAATAAAATTTGCAAATTTCTCTTGCTCAGCTGTAGTTAAATTGTACACTACCGTTTTGTTAACGTAACTAGGAATACGAAGAGATAGATTCTTTTCCGAACAACTGGCTATAAATTCTATTTTTTCAATGGGACTCGGAGAATGAGTTATTATTAACTCGTAATTTTTCAATGGATCAGTAGGTATCGATCGCCAATCATTAGCAAAAACGCTAGTCGTTATAATGAATATAAATTTCAAAAAAGAGTTTTTCATTTTTGAATTATAGTCCAAATTTATTTTCTTAAGCGTAAATTGTAAAACCGCCTGCTCACTGCATAAAAATTTCTAAAGACTAATTTTATTACCTGGTTAATCTATTATAAATACATTTTATGCACATCATACAAGTACAATACTACAGTAATCAATAACCATACGGTACGGTCGAAAAATTTTTACGTATAACTCTTTTATCATATACAATGCGAAACTTTTTAGGCATTAATTTTGTAACGACTTTTCTGCCTTCTTTTTTACGCTGTATACGGCTCGAAACTACGGAAATTTCGTCCTTACTACCGTGCTTTACAAACAAATGAACCATGCGACGCAAACATTTAAAATTAACACGTTTTACGGTTAAATAAGATAAAGTGATTCCTCGAACTTTATGTACAAAATTGTCCGAATTAGTCTTAGTGCTAAAAACGCGAAATCCGTAATTTTTTGGACCGCCGCTGCAAAATTCGCTTATATACGATCCATCGCCATATTCGCCAAGTTCGTCAGTCATGTCCCCCAGACAGCTGCCAATGGGCACACGATACTCCATCGGCTTATCGAGATTCGAAATGTAGATTATGCTGTCTGTATCAAAGTATAATACGACGAGTATTGGTCAAATACGACAAATCGATAAAATCGATCAGGTCGAATATTTCATCAATTTCCGCGGTCTCCCAAAATAATTGGGCGCTTGGAGTCAAATCTCCAGCAAGACGAACTGTTGCCATTGATTCTGGAATTTCGTTGTTTACGATCAAATTCCAAATGTAATCATATATGCTATTGGGTATAGCTGACACGTACAAAATTTCCGGATCCGGTAAATTAGCTAAAATAAATCTTTTTGCATCTGTCTTCAACATGCCCCATATATTGAACGATAGCATCCTTTTTGACGCTTCCTCGTCGACAAGCGTCGCTTGCTCTTGCAAACGCAAACGCAATTGTTCGATGAATATACTAATCCCATCTAATATTTTCTGCATTTGCATTTTCTGTACAACCAAAAGAATAAATTCAGAAATTGCTTTTTATTTAAATAAACAATTGTTCAAACATCAAATTTAAGGCACAGTTGCTTCAACTACAGTTAAGTTTTGGCAGAATTAATTGCACAAATAATTTAAAAAACGCGTAGTTTAACCACAGCAAATTTTGAATGATAAAAACAAAAATTGATTTTTTGATACAAAAATTGCCAATTAGAGATTTGAAAATTGTAATAACATATTTAATAAGTATATTATTTATTTATTAAACTAAATAAACTAAATTTTACCTGCTATTTATGTTTTTCAAATTAAAAAATAGAATCATAAAAAGTAAAATAAAAAGATGTACGTAAAAAATATAGTTAGAATCAAATTTTAGCAGACATGATATCATAGTCAGGCACGTACCTGTAAGGGAATGGGGGTTGAGGTGCTGACCCCCAAAATTCAGAAAAAACCGGAAAAATAGGATATTTTGTGCTAATTTTGGCTTAGAGCCCCCTAAAATTGGTGTTGGTCCCCCCAAAATAGGAGGACCACTACGTGCCTAATCATAGCAATGTTCAAAAATCGACTATAATAAGACATCTATCAAATGCTAAAAAAGAAAAGAGCGTGCTATTCTATTTTTTAGTATTAATTTATTTTTCAGTTATCGATTGATTAGAAAATAGCACTAGCAACGTAATTTTACCTAATTTATAATTACCTTTTGCTTAAAATCGATGCAATTGATATAAAAACCTTTATTTTATGAGTAAAAAATTGAAAAGTTTATTATTTTACAAATCATTCTCTTTAATTATAATTACTTGTACATTATATATGATTTTGAAATAATAATATTAATCCCAAATTCTAAAGTAAACTAACAATATTATTTTTATTGTTAGTTTTTTAAACTAACAATATTATCAAAAAATTGCAGTTGCAGAAAGTTTTAACAAGCATACATAAAAAGTATAAAAATTATTTTGTTTGCTACAAAGTAATAATAATTAACAAGTTTAATATTTTACTATAATATCGATTTTTTACCTTTTGAAAGGACGAATCGTTTTCAATATTAAGTCGATACCGAGATAACCAAAAGTACACAATGTTTTCGTAAATGTTTAAATGGAGTAAATTCGAACAAAAAGAATTCGAAAAATCGAGTATGAAAAATCTGGACAAAAATTAATGCAGAATATTCGTCTAAACGAATTCGCAAAAGAGAACTTAGTTTTTGTATGGAACTAAATTTTACTGATCTGTTTCTGCGATAAAATTATGTCTCCGCCTTCAATGATCAGAAAATGACGGAAACTAATTATGTTTGGTTCACGGTCAGTTACAACAATTGTTAACAATGCATACATAATAATAAATATATTTGCATATAATTTAACTTTGTTGTGTTTATGTATTGGTCATTAATGATCTTTTCCACGGAAATTTGGGTAATTTTATTTACAGTCAACCTCTGCTATTTTAACAATGCTTATATGCATTTACATAATTTTATTTAGTAATTTTTATGCCATCTCACTTCGTTGGATATGACCTTCAAATGACCGGTGGGCAATATAACACGCCGGCTGAACCTCAACGACCGGGCGGGCGCATTTAACACATGGGCTCATTATATTATGGCGGGCTACATTTTAACGACCGGGCCCATTATACCGTGGCGGGCTATATTTAACACACGGGCTCTATTTTAACTGGCAGGCTCGCTACACAATAGACCCACCCCCACCGATCTTCGCCGGCCAATAGTT
The DNA here is from genome assembly GCA_036768485.1 of Mermis nigrescens. Classification (NCBI taxonomy): domain Eukaryota; kingdom Metazoa; phylum Nematoda; class Enoplea; order Mermithida; family Mermithidae; genus Mermis; species Mermis nigrescens. The sequence continues at coordinate 18,395,036 of JAVLUZ010000157.1, forward strand.
CATCAACCGCTACGTAATATTACACACCCTATACTGTAGTAAGGCGAGTAGGGCCGCAATGATGTAAGATAGGGTATCTCTCAACATGCCCCCCTAGGGTGATCGGCCTTACTACTCACCATGTAATTAGCAGAAGTCGAAAAACGCATTTCAGCTCAGTTTTATGCAATGTAGGAGTTCATCAATTTTAAGTGTTTTTGGGCTTGATTCAGAAACAAGATTTCGCGCGATTTTGCGAAAATTTTAACCTTACTATTCAACATTAAAATGCTTGATTTACAAAATTTTCCGGACTCTGCCCGGACCCCGCTGGGAACGCTTGAGCGTGCTACCTCAGACTTTCGCAGCCCTAAAATCTCGCTGTACATGTGCAACGAGATTTTAGGGAGAACAAGTCAGGTAAAAGGGTTAGAATTTCTAAAATTTCCGGCGGTCCGCGCCGGCATTAATTTTTCTGTTTTGTATAATTTAAGCAGTATAAATTGATTTTAAAGTGCAAAAAACGTCAAAATTTTTCGGCGCATAGCGCCGCCAGTTACTGTTCTTTTCTTGTAAAGCTACAGGATTGCAATTAAATGTCTGAATCACTCGAAATATCTTCAGACAAAGTAGGTGATTCGCAGTTTTCTTGTTATAAGCTTGAACTGTCAAAATTGTTTTGTCCAAATTTGATAATTTTCTGCTGTCAGACTATTAGTATTAACAGAGCTACAAAAATGTCAAGGACGGTAAAAATGACTAAACTTCTTGGCACTTTGCGCCACTTATGATTTCCGAACTGTTTGTCAATAGAAAGGCCGTAAATTCTAAATGAAAATGGTAGAAATTCCAAAAATTTTCGGCACTTCGCGCCGCTTTACACTTTTTGTAATTTTGATCGTCAGAAACCCATAAATCAGCTAGGCTACACTACTAAAGGTTGAAAAACTAAGTTTTATTAAACATAACTTTCATTGCTTTTTTGTACTCGGCAAAGATTTTTCCCGATGTACAAAGACTTTGCGGGACCGTCTTTGCACATGTACAAAGATTTTTTGAGAAGACAAAAATTGCAAAAAAGGTCTGAAATTCGCGGAAAATTTTCGGCGTTTCGCGCCGAAATGATCAATTGTGTGTTCTGTATATCTTTATAATGGCAAAAATTGCATTTCAAAAGGAAAAATGTCAAATTTTTTGGCGTTTCGCGCCGTTTTAAGACGATTCTTAGCGATTTTTGCCCTAAGAGACCCAGAAATTAGCTAAAATACAGTACCAAAGATCTAAAACCCTGTTTTATCACACTAAAATCGCTACTGTACTATAGAATAGTACACAAAAATTTGTATGTTCAAAATGTACAAAGACTTTTGGGGACCATCTTTGTACATGTACAAACGGACCTTGTACAAAAAAGCTGATAACGTTACTGGCATTCAATGCAAAATTAGTCTTAGAAAATTTTTGTTTATACCCCCCTCCCGAACCAAAATCCCGGCTACGCCTCTGTCTGTAATAACAAATTTTCTTATTCCTGGGATATCTTATTCCGTCCCTTAACCCAGGAATAGCTATCACGAGAATAAGTTTTATTACGAGAATAGCTATTCCCGGAACCTGATATCTAGCCGATTCTTCTCGTATGTTAAAATATGAGTTGATGCTCTTCCTCGTATCATGCTAAGAGATAATTGGCGTACGAGCATCAGGCAGGATATGACATAAATACATTACAACTTAGATGACTTGATCAGAAAATTCGTTATTAAATAAATTCTCTTATAGATTCTAGTCATGTTGAAAGAAAACAAAAGGCGGATTTTTATTTTTTTCAAGGCACAAAACGGCGTAATAGTTTCCTCGCTCGCTGTAGAATAATATATTTGCAGAGTGTATTACTCAATTTAGTCGGGCAATAATTCTCCATTTAAATTATCACTATTTGTTCTACCAATAAAGGATTCTTCTACCTACGCTTCGATTAACAATGCATTTACTACTTGTGACAATAGTTATTGTGATAGAATTGCGGTACAATCCGTATCACAAATCGTCGATCTGTTGATGAATCATGGGTGATCACAGTGATTAAAATCACTTACGTTTCTGAATCTGTCTCTGCACTCTACCGTTTAAGTTCCACGCATTAAATTGAATCACACAGGACAGCATTTTCGTGGGCGTACTATACGTATGTAAAAATAACCAAGGCATTATCAAGCTCCTAATAAGATGAATCGATGTACTTACCTATGTATGGTGAACAGATCGGGTTTAGATTAAATCATCCTAGGTCTACGGTTTGTCTCATGCATGCCTAACATTCACATAGGTGTACTCTTGTCATGCACAGCATCAGATGGGGGAGTCAGCTGGTCTAGGAGGGGGTCAAAAATTGGAATTTTGGGCCAAAATGACCTCAAAAAACTGGTACAACTCCTAAAATACTCGTAGCACTAAAACTATACGTTACTGCACAGTTTCTGGTCAATTTGAAGAACTTTGATGAAATTTTCAATTTTATTTCGTTTTTGGCCCTTTCATTTTACCTCATTTTCCCCCACAAAATTTTCCATTTTTCCATTCTGGTGAGGGGGTCACCAGACATGGACGTGTGGGGTTTGGAGGGTCTAGACCCTCCAGAATGGGAAAATGAAAAATTTTGTGATGAAAATGAGACTAAAATGAAAGCCAAAAAGAGATGAAAATTGAAAATTTTCTTTATTTTCGCGCTTATACCAGTTTTTGGGGCATTTTGGCCCAAAAAATTTAATTTTTGGCACCCCAGACTGCGGTCATGCTGTGCATCTATGGTCTGATTCCAAAACCCCACGCGCATGTCGTTGTAACTTGACAAGTATTTTCATAAAATTAAGAAAAATATTAATACATCTCGTTAGAATGAAAGATATTATCGATTTCGCTAATAAAAATCAGTCTCGGGTCTAACAATTTTCAAAGGCAAAAAAAGTGCCGAAAAATTGAGAGTAGTGGGTAAAAACATCATTTTTCGACGTTCAATATCGAGCTCTAAGTACTTAACGCGAAAAAACAGAAAAATTGAAAATTTTATTCTTGAGGTCAGTTGTTAAGATAATCGCTTGTTTCATATGTACATAATCAGGCATTTATTGGTCTTAAATCAAGTATCATACAACTAATTTTTCACTCCCCTCTCCAAAATTTGCTATTTTCCGAAAAAAATCGAAGAAAAGGTGCTGCTTAAAGTTTCTTGGCTATCTTTTTGCTCAAACGTTTCAAATTTTCAGCGCTTCCCGCCATATACTAATTTTTTGATTACATTTTGTTTTTAAATTTGACCTGAATTTCCCTGATTTTTTCAGAAAATTCTTTTAGGTTTCACGCTATGGAAAGATAGCGCGTCGCCCACATATGCTGTGGGGGTCTTAGGTGGCGCGGTCAAGCGTTCCCTGTGGGGTCCGGGACAGAGTCCCTACAAATTTTGTAAAAAAAAGCATTTTTTGATGTCAAATAATAATGTTAAAATTTTCGCAAAAACGGCCGAATTTCGGTCCTGAATGGAGCCCAGAAACACTCAAAATTGATGAACTCTTACATCTCACAAAACTTCTGAGCTGAAATGCGTTTTTCGACCCCTGCTTATTACATAGCGCAGCAACGGGTCGCTGCCAATAAGATATAGAAAAATGTATAAATTGAATTTTTGTTCTTACCCTTTTCAGGCCCATTTGTGGCCTTCTAATTAAGAAGATGCAGTTCAGAGAACAGGAAATGCACAAAAACATAAGAAAATTTGGCCATTTCTTAATTTAAAATAGGATTGTGTCCCTGTAAAGAAAGACCAAAAAGCAAAGAATAGACAAACTGGTACACAATCATTTTCGCACTTTTAGTTTTATGCTCAACAAGCATGCGCACTTTCATTCAATGAACAAATAGTGCATTAAATTACTAGTGATGTGAAGTGCTAGATTATTTCAGCTGATTCAAGCTTTTAAATTCATTTGATGTATGGCTCGGTGCTAAGCGCTGGAAAATTTCGACATTTTAGCCTTTGCGAGCTCAATTTCTCTGGACACACATTATTGCAATCAGAAAAATCAACAATATGTCTGAAAAATGAGAACAAGTATAGCTCAGTCAGCTGTTCTCTTAAAAATGCAAGTAAAGATTTTTAACTGACTGTTCGCATTAGAACGTCGAAAAATCGATCCTTTTAAACGTATGTATCGAATTATTGTAAAGAGGGCTGCCAAAAATGAATTCTATACGGCATGCACTACAACTTTTTTAGCGGCCCATTATTTTAGCGGCCCTGTGCGGCCGCACAGTTCACACCCCCTAGGCACGGCTATGATCAGTCTATAGATTGTTTGGCCTTTTCAGTCGCATAAAAGAGGATAACTTTATTAGCAATCAGCACAATGACTAAGATATGCAACGTTTCGGCAGCTTATCTCTAAACTCAAAAATCCCTTAATAATGCCTAGTACGTCACAAAAACTTGCAGTATAATGTAAGAAAACTTGCGATAATGTTTCAAGTAGGTAACAACTAGCAAGAAAAATGCTCTGATGGAACAAAAAGATGAATATACTTGGAATTGTGGATTATTAAGGATGTAAAAGGAGGGGACTAGGAATAATCTACCTAAAGTCGCAAAATCTGCTAAAAATCACACTTTCTCTAAGCAACGCAAAAAATCGAAGTATATTCTGCGGCCTCTAAAAAGTGTCTTTTTTGAATAATTTTCAAAATTTCAGATAATAAACGAAATCTATAATGTTTCCTTTTTTTAAATTGCTGGCAAGTAGCAACACTGACTAGCTTCGTATCCTGATTGAAAGAAAACTTAGTGGTATTGTATTTAAAGTTGTTTTATTTTGCTATGAGCATTATAGCAAGCAAAGCAGGGGCCGATTGATTAGTGTACACAATCGTTACGGGAGCTTGTACCTACATTTAGTCTGTTTCAAGTCAACTCACGCGTTTCCTACTGTTTTGAACCAACAATTCTTGCAATTGTTTTGGATGCATCGATGTTTGCTATTTCATTCAATTGGCTTAGAAAGACTGTTACTCGATATCATTTCCCATAGCTGCTGCATGAGCTAACGTGCTGCTTTTTCAATCATTTTTATGGTTAAATATTTATTCTAATGTGTTGACCGCAGAATATACTTCGATTTTTTGCGTTGCTTAGAGAAAGTGTGATTTTTAGCAGATTTTGCGACTTTAGGTAGATTATTCCTAGTCCCCTCCTTTTACATCCTTAATAATCCACAATTCCAAGTATATTCATCTTTTTTGTTCCATCGGAGCATTTTTCTTTGCTAGTACCCCACTTTTAATTAGCATGATTTCAGTGCATCAGTCAGCAAACACATACAGTAACATACCACAATAATGACAGCAGTCCAAGAACGCGGAAAACAATATTGTTCTTAACATAAATTAATTGCCTCTAAATTTAAAAAATGTTGTTTTAAAAAAGAGACTCCCTAGATTTTATAACCGTCTACCTTTTGAAATCAATCAGACTGCATAGAATTTAAAACTGAGTTAGATATGCTCTTGATTGTCGGAAGTATAAAGTTTACTATTTTTTATTAGCTATAGTAAATATATGTTACATTCTAAACAGTCCTGTAAGTTATAGAGGTCGTTCCACATTTAAATTAACTTGGAAACGACATATAACGTACCTACGGGACTTACTTAAGTACCTGGCTACACTTAGCGCTGGTCAAGTTGCTAGGGCGAAACGCCGGACTCAACCACACGACCCTCAATAACTACGGTCTCAAACTCCTCGGACCTAAATTCGTCCGTACCTACGGAGCTATTGGCAGCTATGCCCTAAAAACCTAACGCAGTAGTAATTAAGTAGCCCCGGAATTTTGCCCTAGGTCAGTTGACCTATTTTGGACCAAAATAATAATTAACGCAAAAAGCTTTTTTAAGTTGTTTTCGCCATAGAATACCTATGGCGAAAAACTATTTCTTTTCTGGTTCCTACGAGCACAATGAACAGTGAAAACAACAAAAAAAGAGCTCTAAACCAGCCAGTCATCTTACATAAAAATTATGAAATAATTTTTATGATTTTTAAATTGAAATTTGGGTGTTTGAATTTGCGATAAAGAAAATAATCAAAAGACAGTCACTTGGATTATTTAAGCCGAGTAATAAAATAAGGGCCGTCCACCAATTCCGAACTAAACGCGATTGATCAACAAATGAATTGTGCAAACTTTACAAAACTACTAAGTGTAGAGAATACTAATAGTCAGATTCTCAATTCTGATTTTACGTGGAAAAAAAACTAGAATTTTACTTTATTTTTATCCTATTCGACCTCGCCCGACTTCTGAACAGAGAAAGTGGCGAACAAAAAAATGTACAAACACGTATTTTCCACTGTCCACCACATTGTAAACTTTAAAAATCTGAACCTAACGCCCATTGAATGTAAATAATTTCGGTTCGGGCCAGTTTGTTGCCCTTTGATTGTAGTAGGTTTGTATGTGCCAAACTTATGTTCCGCAAAATATTTGATATGATTTATCAATCAAAATACGAAAAAAACCTGTTTTTTTTCGCCCATTTTACACCTCAGATTTCGAACTTTACACCCCATAAACAACTCAATATAACGTTTTTTAGAACGCGGCTCGCTTCGACGTGTAGCCATTAGAAGTTACTTTATTTCTATTTTATTTAATTAACCCCAACTTTTGGCACAGAAATCTTGGACAAAATCTGTTTTTTTACTCATCCACTAGAGAGTAAAGTTCAAAGCCCTGGTACTAACTGCGTATTGATTGTAGAAAAGTTTGCTGGTAAGCACAAGATAGCCCTTGATCCGAAGTACATTTCTGTCAGAAAAAATTTCCTAAAACTATAACTGGAGTTGTTGGCAGACATAAACATGTCGAAAACTCGGTTAAAATGTGTCTTTTCGCACCCAGATTTTCGCACTCTTTACACTCCCATTCGAGAACTGAGGCGAAATTCAAAAAACGAAAAAGTGTTATCTGCAGAACCTAAATAGATATATGAGTCAAATGAAGTACATGGTTTTGCCAAAAGAATTTGAAAAAATGAAAAAAGTCAGCATTCAGAAGATTCGAACCCATCATTCTTTGTTTAATACCGCATCCGAGAACGGAGTTGTCAATCACTGCGCCAACTCGACATATCAGCAGATTTCAGCTTGATTATCCTATTTTGAAAGATATTCATCATTCTACTGAAGTTTAAGAATAGTGCATTTATGATGATAAAAATAATTATTTATTTAAGACGAGTCAAAAACCTCTGAAATACGAAAAATCTGATCAAAAATATGCAATACGGAGTTATCTATCGGCATTAGAAAATAGATGTAGGTATAATTCAAAGTTCACCTCTTTTACCTCAACAAACACTGGCTGTAGAAAAGTTTAAAGGTCAGATTCGTTATTCTGACCTTACGGAGAACATTTAAAAAAATTCATCATCCACGACGCTCTGGGCGCAAAAATGCTTCTCGGTGTAAACTTTACACTTGTGCTAATACCGCAATATTGGGTGTATAAAAGAAAATAAACTGTGATCTGTAACGCTAAGGTCAGGGCACCTTTTAAGCATAATTAGCATGTTCCGCCTACTTAGCGGAGTAGTTGAAGAGATATCGTTTTTCGTCTCGAACCCTTTACACTAAAACGATCACAGATCAAGAAATATTGCGTTATAAGAAAGAAAAAAGAATTGATTTGAGATTTTGCAACCCTCTACATTATAGAACCGATTGGACTGCACAGAAACCAAAATTGAGTTAGATAAGCTGAAGGACACGCAAAGAGTAAAAAACACGTATACTTTACACTTTTGTGCAACAACCATTGAGTGTAAAGTAATTTTAAGGTCAGATTCGTAATCTACAGCTGGGGGGGCAACATTTTTAAAAAAACATTGGCCCTCCGCAGATTATTTAATTTTTGCTTTACACTTTGCTCGCTCATTGCTAACTCAGTATTGAGTGTAAACAAAAGAAAAAAACACGGGCATCGAATTTTTTAATCATCCATCGATTAAAAAAAACCGCACCTCCCAGGTGTGTGCCGTTGTTGCTGTGAGGGGGGACACAAAGTTCGCACTCGCTGTGATAAACATATAAGAAAAAGGATGGCCAAGTACTATTATAGGTAGCGCTATCGCGCTACCTATTATAATAAGTTTAACATATGTATTCATTAACTGCAGTCTTTTCCATTCCAAATGGTGTATTTCCGATTTACGGCTTATTAATGTACATGATTACAATAAAGCTGCATATCTTTGTCGACTTCTGTGCACATTAGTGTGATTGCTGGTTCATTTTAAACCACTTTTGCTGGCAATTTACATCGATTAAACGATTGCTCTCCATGTGCAAGATTTTGTGAAACATATTATAAACACGGCTAAGAAGGATTTAACTTTAATGCAACCCATTTTAGACAAAATTACATCTCTTCAATGATCTAAGGACACTTGAACATAATTTTTAAATCACTTTAGATTACTTTTGAGGGTTAACAAACTCACTTAATTGATGTCTCACATATGAATCCTTGAAAATTTCTTGACTTCAGTTACATAGTCTCTGCAAGTCTATCGAATTAAGGTTAACACGTAATGTAAACTTTACACAAACACATAGCGTAAAGAATATTTTAGTCGGATTCGTAATTTTGATATTGCTCCGATATTACTTTCAATATTTATGGAAAAATGAGTCTCCATAATGTTTTGAAGACAAATAAACATTAGGTTTAAACCACTTTGCAATACTGCTGAGTGTAAGCAAGAGCGCCCAACTGACGTATATATTTCATTCCCTGTAAATTTTTAGATCTCAGGAAAAAAAATTTCGCTTTTTGCAATGCTCTAGAACAAAGGCTAACATGCAGTGTAAAAATTACTCGGATATTATGATCAACATTCATGAAAAAATTATGTCTCTACAATGGTCTGAGGACAAATAAACAATGAATGTAAACTACTTTACATCACTGTTGGATGTAAACAAACGCGCCTACGTGACGTCTCACATTTGATCCTTTGAAAATTTTTAGACTCCAGGGAAAAATTAGGTTTCTGGAATGCTCAAAAACCAAGATAAATACATATGTAGTGTAAACTTCATGTAAACACCTATTGTAAAGAAAATTTTGGTCAGATTCGTAATTTTGATATTGTTCCGATATTACGATTAATATTTATGAAAAAAATTAAGTCTCCATAATGTTCTATGTGCAAACTAACAATTGGTGTAAACCACTTTACAACACTGTAGAGTGTAAACATATGCGCCAGACTGGCATATCAAATTTGGTTCCTGGTCCATTTCTAGACTTGATAATCGTGTCCCTGACTCATAACCAGAGAAGCAGGCAGAAAAAACAAGACAGAAACGCATTTTAAACACCAAAATTTTGACTTTACACTCGCTGAATATTAATGTATAGACAATTTGCTTTGACATGCACCCGATATAAAGCACTTTATTCTTATTCTATTAGACTTATCCCGACTTCTGGACGGAGAAAGTGGAGCAAAAAACGCAACAAAAACGTTTTTTCCATCATTTAGAACACTGTAAACTTTAAAATTCCGTACCGAACTCCCCATTGAGTTTAAAGAAATTCGGTTTGGTACAATTTGTAGCTTTTAAATCGTAGTACATTCCGGTGTGCCAAAATTCTCTTGCAAAAATTATTTGGTATGATTTATTAATCAAAATTCGGAAAAAACGTGTTTTTTCGCCCATTTTTTACCTCTAATTTCGAACTTTACACCCCCATAAATAACTCAATATTGCGTTTTTTTAAATGCGGTTTGCTGCGATGTGTAGCCCCTGAGAGGCACTTTATTACTGCTGTATTCAATTCACCCTTACTCATAAGCGGGAAAATTTGGCAGAGAAATCTTAGTTAAAATCCGTTTTTTTACACCATCCACTAGAGTGTAAACTTTAAACCCCAGGATCTAGCTCACCATTAAGCATAGAAGACTTTGCTTATATACAGAATGTAGCCCTTGATCCGCTCTACATTTCTGTCAAAAAACATTTCGAAAAACTCATAACCGGACTTAGTATCGGACATAAGCAGGTTGAAAACTCGACCAAAAAGTGCTTTTTTACCCCCAGATTTTCGCACTCTTTACACTGCCATTCGATAACTAATGCGAATTTCTAAAAACAAGAGAAGTGCCATCTGTAGAATTCATCCCTCTATTATCCTATGCCGTTCAATTCTTCGAGTCATCAATACTCAGTTGTCCATATGCCGCATTATAAATGTCCCAAAATTTGTCCCATGTTATAACGTTACACAAAAACTTTACACCTTCTTTACACAGTCAGTTTTGCGTTTCAAGAAAAACAAAAAAACAAGGGCAGCGAATTTTTTTATTTTCTTTCTTTTAAAAAAACCGCACCTTCCAGAAGTGTCCCGTTATAGCTGTAGGGGGTGCACAGGTGTTAGAGGTACCCAAGTATATTATAGGTACGCGCTAACAATAAACCGCCTCTAAATTCGAGAATATTACTTTAAAAAAAATTAAAAAAAGTCTCCCCTTGATTTTTTAACCGTCTACATTTTGAAACCAATCAGACTGCATAGAATGTAAAACTGAGTTAGATATGCTTGGCCACATGAAAACTGTAAAAAAACCGTCTAATTTACACTCCTGTGCAACAACCAATGAGTGTAAAGAAATTTTAAGACCAGATTCGTAACCTACTAATTAGGGGAAACATTTTTAAAAAAAAATTGGCCCTCCGCAAATTATTTGAATTTTTGGTGTAAACTTTACACACTCACGACGCGCTCGGTGTTGAGTGTAAACAAGAAAAAAAATGGGGGCACTAAGTTTTTTTATTATCTACCATTTAAAAAAAACCGCACCCCTCAGATGTGTGCCGTTATAGCTGTGAGGGGGGGACACAAATTTCGCACTCGCTGTGAAAAACATATAAGAAAAAAGGGTGGCCAAGTATATTATAGGTAGCGCTATCGCGCTACCTATGATTATATTTACATTATCGCAATAAATGCCTTCTTCAAAAACCTTGCTCTCAACAAAAAATCCACTTTAATAACCTAAACTTAACAATATCTGTAGAAATCTGCATAGTACATAAAATCTCAAAAAGACCCGGTAGAATATTATCAGAATGTTATATTATAAATTAGCTTAGTGCCTTACAGGAAAAAGCGGAAGATGCCAGGGGGTATAGCAAGAATCGCTGGAAATGACGTCATGGAGTAGAGCATTTCAAAAAGAAGTGGGAAATTGAAGAGGTGAGACATCCGATGAGGTTGGGTTTTTGATTTATGGGACAAGTACTTTTTTAAAATATAAACTTAATATTACGTTGGTTTAAGGATTATCAATGACCACATTGACAAAAACATACCGTTACATCAGCTGCAGAACTAATAGGTAGAATCGAATAGGTATCTACTTACTTAGTAATTATATTATGTTAATTATATTATGTTCTATATACCGACACCATTGGTGACTGAGTACACTTATACAGTAATCAATACATTCTGCTGTTCATTTTCTTTGTATAAGAATGATTATATTTCACGTTCTCTGTCTATGGATACGTGGTAATGAAAATAGATGATATTCGTCAACAACCTCATAATGTTCTAAAAAACTTAATTACTATTCATGTACAGTCATTCCCAATAATGTACATGCCTATATTTGCAAATATAATTTTTCTTCACCAACATACAAAAGCTTTAGTCAAATTTTTTATTTCTTATTATGATTTTTGTGATTAATATCTCCTTTTATCGACGTTGTATTATTTTTCACTTTCGATGCATGTGTTGCGTGGATAAGCAATATAGGTACATGATCTGCTACTATCATAAAATATGTTAGGTGCCGAACAAACGATCATTGAAAATGAGAAAAATGAAAATCATCATGAAATTTCATGGGCTAATTTTAAGCTTGATGTTTTTGTCAATTTTGGAACCTGATGGCCTGACATTTTGAAATTAGTGAATTATGACGTCAATGCCGATTGACTCGCCCCTTCCCGTTAAAAATAATGATGGCCCGTCGGGTTCAGTACTCGCACCGCATAACCAATGTATAAATAGGACTGAATAACGAGCGTAGTACGTCATTCGAATAATCTCCGGCGAAAATTACAATCAACTCTTTTAGAATACGATTTTATTCATTATTCTATTTACTCTTTCAAGGTATTTTGCAACGTGCTCTGCTTAGTGTTTATATTCTTCCTATTTTTACATTTTTATCATTGTAGTCGTATCCAGACATGCACAAGGGGGGTTTGGGGGTCTAGACCTCCTAAGAATGAAAAAATGGTGAAATTTTTCGCGGAAAATAAAGCAAACTTATAGCCGGAAATGAATGAAAATTGAAAATTTTCTCTAAAAGTGCCTCGAATTGATTATAAAGTGGGTAATAACATAGTTATAACGCTATTTTAGCGCGTATACCAGTTTTTGAGCTCATTTTGGCCGAAAAAGCTCAATTCTTGACCCTCCAGACCGGCTGACCCCCCAGACCGGCCATGCAGATCGGCCATGCTGTGCACCTATGGTCGTATCTTAAGCACAGATGCTATGCAAAGCATGGTCCATCTGAGGGGTTAGCTGGTTGGGGAAGACAATGAACATTTTTGAGCCAAAATGACCTTAAAAACTGGCATAAAATCTTTAAAAATTTCAAGCCATTGTTAGCGCGCTATTGTGCTAGTTAATATAGTTAGTTTTTAATAACGTGGTTACAATATAAGCAAGTTTAAAAGGGATTGGTTCGGGCTGCCCGCAATACACGAATGTAGAAATGCACAGCGAGTGGAAATGTCAAATTATTATCAAGAATAAAGTAAAAACTTGGTTATATACAGGTTGTTGGGGTCGCAAAAGATGAATCCTCGGAAATGCGCTTTTACGCAAGCTTTCATCACATGTCATGCGAAATATTTTATGAAGTATGTTTTTTGTTAATACGGGAATTTTTAGATAAGAACGTAATCGGAAGTTCGCGTGGTCTAATTGCGTTTTTGAAAGTCGTTTTTCTCCGAATTCATAAGAAGCGTCAAGCAAGAATTGAATCAGAATTTATCGGAATTCTGTGTCGCGTTCGGCGAAATCACAAGTCGCAAAGAAACTAAGCTGAATATAAAAAAATCTTCATAACACAATATTGAGGAAAATTGTCGATTTTGATCCCTTTTTAACCTTTATGTTGCCCAAAATTCTTATTTTTTTACATTCTGAGATTCTAATTTCCCATAACCCCTGAGTGCATGTTTGGATAAAAAAATTTTCTAGAGGCATTAGAATTGATCTTTTATTAATTTTTCGTTTTTTAATCAAAATTTTCGACTTTGTTCTCTCTTTGTACTAAAGTGCCTCTACCAATACGCTGATCAATGGCAAGCTGTTCGTTTCTAACACCGTATAAGTCTGTACAAATATAAGAATTTATGATTTTATCAAATATAAATCCGTAGTTTGTTTCCCATCGAATCGTTTTTAGATTTTAAGCACTACTAACTGGCAGTTTTTTGTGTTTATGTACACTGAGTTGATCCGCTATTAACGTTTACTGTCTACTTAATGTCGATTAAACTTTTTAGTCATGCTCAGACGTTCACGCAGAAAGTTGGGAGTAACCCAGAAGGCGAAAAAGGAAATTTTTCGGCAAAATAGGGCAAAATTAAGAACAAAAATAGATGAAAGTCAAAGGTTTAATCCATCATTATTTGAAATTGACTAGCAACTGCGAACCAAGGTAATCCAAACGCTATTTTAGCAATAATACCTATTTTCAGGGTTTTCATTGCAACAGTTTTTTAGTTGTACCACTTTCCGAAATGATTTTCACAGAAAATAACATACGTATATAGAAAGAGCATAAAAAATTGCACTAAATGAAAGTAATAACTGTCACAGTATGTAAAGAAGATGTAGCTTAATATAGACAAGGAGTTTTTCCTATGATATTACCCTCGACTGCAAAACATGTTGGTAAACGGAGGGTTAATCCAATTTCTTGTCAATTTAAAGGACTTTTGCAGAAAGTTTTTCATTTTCATCGACTTACTGTCTTGTTTTTACCTGATATTTCAGAAAATAGTTTATCCATTTGGGAGTCTAGTTCCCACACTTACAACTCAATTTTAATCATAAGGGGTTGCGTCAGTCACCGGAGACCGAAAATTATAAATAATATAAGTTTAATCTACCTTGAAATTAGTTCAAGGTACATGTTGTGAGCAGTTTTCGTAAGAAGCTTAATCTTTTTTCGCTTATCTGAATTATTTGCAATATATCTCTTACATCAATTAATGAAGATGACACTATAACACCTTGTTCAAATGTACATTGAACAAGCCACAAAAATCAATCAAACAACCTTCAACAGGACACATTTCTCAGTTAAATAGACATGCGCCAAAGAGAACGATGCCAAATGATTTTTAATGCGTAATATTTTATATATTATTTGTATCATTTTGCATACTTAATTCGTTATGATTATCGTAACCGTATGTCTTTTTGTCATTCCTATTAAATATTTTTTATACATGTACTCGCATAAATGTAACGGCCCGAAATTTTGGTTGGGGGTCCCCGGTCATCTCCAGGGGGAGAGTGAATGACCTCCGATTTTTGGCCAAAAACGGCCTAAAAACATCCAAAAAATTCGATTTTTTTCCAAAAATTGGAGGGAGGTCAAACATTTTCTGGCTTCGGGGGGATGGGGCGGACGGTCGACTTTAGATGGGGTTATCCCCCATATCTGTCTTACATGTACATATGTGTACTCGTTTTTTGTATTTTTTTAACAATAAATTCCTTCTTCTTGTAATACATGCATGGAAATGACTGCGATAAAAAAGTATGAAAAGTAAATTCGAGCTCTCCCATTCACGCGATCTTTTTCTTAATTTACCTTTTTTCTCGCTCAATCTTTACTTGTGGTAGGTACCTATTTGCAAAGTTTGTGATATCTATCGCTAAACGCAAAAATAAGGATGGGCACGCCTAAAAAATGTGCATCAAACTGGTTTTAAATCATAATATCATACAGTGAAATAAAATTGGAATCGAAAACGGTTGAACTGCAAATAATACTGGTTTTTTTCCGAATTTATTCAAACGACCTTGAGCTTGTTATCAGAACGATCGCAAGTCTCCGTACGATCGAATGATTCATGTCATCTTTATCTTTTCGAGAGAACTTAATCCATCAAAATCACATCTGACTTAACATTCTACTTTTCGTTCAAAGTGGCGATCACACATGGGCGTGGGGGTCTTCACCTACATGTGGGCGTAGGGAGGGGCAGGTTGGGGGTGTGCATCCCTCAGAAAGCCGAATACCACCAGAAACTACCCCCATCAGAATTCAATTTTTTGAAATTTTTTTTTGTTTTCTTTCGCACTTTTTTGATGCCAATGAATAGAGCTCGATGAGAAACGATGAAAAATGAGGTTTTTTCGCTATACCACCATTTTTTTATACAATGTTTTAAGCTTTGAAAAATCTTGCACCCCTTCCCCCAGAATTTTAGTGCTGCTCACCTATGGCATTTGCCCCTTAGAATCTAGAAGACTCCCAAAATGGATAGATCTTAGAATTGAATTTTTGTTGCTATTTTGGCAATTTGGCTTCATTGGACCCCCAGAATTTTGTTACTATCCATGCATGCTTACGATACTTTCATTTTAACTATCTGTCTTCCTCTGAATTGTCACATTACTAACAAAAATGTTTTATACTCGTATTTATGATATGGTGTGACACTAAATTTCAAATACGACTCATTAAAGGAAATATGAGCAACTTTGATATTTTATTTTTAAGCTAATTCAACAAATCGAGCTGCATTATTAGGAGGATATCTGACAATAAAAAAGTTTAAAATGTTGTTTTTCGTTATCGGCTTAATGAAGTCGATTACATATGTAATCTAGCTCTTCGATCGCTTTTCGATCTTTTCGATCTTTCTCTCACTCACTCTCTTTCTCTCTCATAGCCATGTACGGCCTAAATTGATCCGCCAGCTAGGTTTTCGTACAGCTCTTTTCTGGTCGCTATTCTTACAAGAGCTAAGCCATTCCAACAATATAGATCGTTCTTCAAAGCCCAATCATGCTTGCATTATCAGATAAGAAAGTAAAAATACGGTTTAATCCATCGGAACTGTTTATTTCAGTATCTGATGAACTTTTTCCTTGTATTGATATCTGATATGCAAAAACGAGTATGACTTTCTTGAATGATGAAACATAGCTGTGCCATGAAATCTTTGTACATACTCGTATATTCGCGCTTTCCAGGCCTGAATTATCATATGTATGAGTCAACGAAAGGCGAGATTATATGTTGCTCTTTTGCAAAATTTCTATAAAAAAATTTCTATTATAGTAGTTGCACGAGGTTCCGAGCTATTGGAATTGCGGACAATTTATTAGTCGCCACAAGTGCAAAGCATGCTAGTTTGAGTAGGTCGTCTCGTCATCCCTGCAAGGGGGTCAGTCGGCATGGAAACTTTAATTTTTCTGCTCTATTGAGCCACAACTTAGATAAATGGTAAAATAAATTAGCACAAAATAAAAGTTTGGGGACAATTCAGATGTTTTATTCATCTTTATCTGTCTGTATTCGGCGATACATCTTGAAGACTCATTTGAAGGATAATAGTTAAATGCTGTGGAAGGATGAGGTTAATCAACTTCCAATTGACAAAAATCGAAGTATTTTACAAAAAAGAATTTGTATTACCCTAAAGTCCGTTCACCTATTGATATTCTTTTCATGCTTGTATGCTTCTGGGTCTTTTTTTAAAAACTATTCAATTCGTTAAACTCAAACATTTTTGTGTTCCGACTCACCCGCAAAAATGCCAGTGTTCATCTTACGCTAGTCTTATCTTACCTCAAGTTTAAAAGATTTACAATTGATGTGCATGTACTAAAAGAATTTATGAAATCCGACGATACACTTATACGTTTAAATGCCTCTCTAGTTTATATTTTTTAAAACAAATTTCATTTCTGAAAGCAGATTTTTTTACCATATTCAATAAAAATGTTAAGTCCTGAACGCATATGGATTAAAACTGATTGCTGAAAAAATGTGTCATTGTTTATATTTATACCTGATAATTTTCCTTTTATAATTGACTACGATGTTTAGCTCATCGCATACTTACTCAAACAATTTTTATTCTGATCGAGTCGCAAGCATGGAGGATTTGAAAATTGTGCTAGCCACTCCAGATGATAGTAAACGAACCCTAGAATTTTTGCTGACCACTTTCAACGATAATGAGCCGGTATCGAAGGCACTGAAAATGACCAAGGATAATACAGAACCCATGTACAAATGGGCGGTTCGGGCCTGTTTGAAGACACCCGTCTCCTTTCTTTGTCTGAATGCCAAAAATCAGGTGATCGGATGCTGCTTAAACACGTTCTACGATTTGAAGAATTTCGATGGTCAATATTATCCCAGCGATCAGGTCAAAGCATGGTCCCAGGCGGCCGCAACGATGAATCAATTTATGACGACTTTGATAAAAGATTTGCCCCTTTACTTGGAAGACTCGGAATACGCTGTTGAGTTGGGATATCTTGCCGTCGATTCCAAATATAGGTAATATTATAACTACAGAACAAATGCGTTATGCAAATTAGAAATTGTTTTGCTCGATGTCATAATGAATTTTATTCTTTTCTTTTAAGCCAGCTTAATTTTGTATCGAGAGATGAAAATCAGCGAAAAAATTGATAGGGAACAGTTTTCAAAGATTATTTACAAGATAGGTAAAATTAGTAAGGCCAAAATTTCGGGGATCCTCAGTCTTAAAATTGTCAAAGATGAAAGAATGTAATAAATCATAGCAGAAACAACCGTCTTCCGACATTTCTCATCAAGCTCTATCCATTGGCATCAAAAAAGCGAAAAAACTGTTAAGGGCGTCCTCGTTTTGTAACCGAGGTAGTAACACGATACGAACTGTTTTTGATCGACAACTGTTTATCGCATCGAGCAGTACAGTATTACGAACATTTACTGTGGCGATATCGAATCGATTATCAACTCAAGTTAATCGACGCCACGAACCCCCGAGGTACGTGTGGGACCCCATAACCATTCAAGCATCCGTCTGTGGGATGAGTTAGCTTGGGTTATGCCTGCAGACTCGAATTTAATCCCATCTTTCTTATCTTAAAAACTTAGAAGGTACTTGTCCGGTACAAGGTTAAGAATGCGTTAAGATCAGTTTTATCAATATTTGTTCTTGACTGTGTACGTAAGTTGTCATATGACACTTGTCTGAAAGATTTCGTATTTCATTTCGAATGTACATTTACATGTTTTGCGTTTACTGTACGCCAACACAAAGCCTCTTGTGGTAAGACGTATGGTTAGTTCAGTCTGTGTGGTTCTTGTTCGACAAGGTAGATTGTACATTTGCGTAGTAAATTAGAACTGTTTGCCCAGTGATAATTAGAGACCGGATTTTTAGGTGCAAAAAAAGTTAGATTAGGTGCAAAAAAAGTGCAAAAAATTCATCAATTAGGTGCAGAATTAGGTGCAAATATTATTCGAAATCCACATGCTAAGAGCGCTTTTATTCAAGCAAAAACTTGTTAAATGTGTATATTATTGGCCCATCACTTGCAGAAAACACTTTCACTCGAACAAAACTCATTAAATGTGATAATATTGTACATTTCGTTGTTGTCAAATGTCAGGTTTTGGCGGCGATCGGATAAGATTAATTTATACAGTGAAAAAGATCGCTCGACGTCCACAGAAGCGAGGGGTGCAAATAGCGTCTTCAGTCTTTTATCAGTATTGGTTTCACTGACAAAAGCTTCGACGTCTGGATTTCTTTGTATACTTCCGCGGAATTTTCCCAACATCGATCCATCCAGAAATGCCGACACGTCTTAATACGTGCCTGTGGGAGGGCGGTGAGGACTGAGGAGGAAATAATTTACTGAAATTAGATCAGAAAAAAAGATTAGCCTATCAATTCTGTTTAAAAGAGGTAGGTACCATACGTGGACAGCAAGAAAATTCTGGGGGGGTGCAAGATTTTTTTGAAGGTTAAAAAATGGCCTATGGCAATAAAAACACCATTTTTCGACGTTTCTCATCAAGCACTATCCATTGGCATCAAAAAAATTGCGAAAAAAACGAAAAAAAATTTTCAAAAATTGAATTCTGGGGGGGTATTTCGATTTCTGGTGGGGGGTATTTTGGTTTCTGGGGGTGCATACTCCCCAAACCCCCCACGCCCAGGTGTGGTAGGTACCATGGGCCGATTTTTGCTGAAAAAACTTTACTTTATCCACTTTTTAAATCAAAAAATTACTATACCCTACCCTCCCTAAGAGTTTGACCTCCAGCGTGTGTGAAAACAGCTACTAATAAAAGTTGTAAACAATCCATGCAGCCACATCGGCTTCGATGGCTTTCCATTTAATTGTCCAACCAGTGTGTTCAGCACGCTGTTTTGCATCCGTTGTTTCGTCCAAAACAAAATACACCGGATTATCGCCTATCAACCGTTTAATTTAATCGTTCGATTGTAAATTGGCAAAACATAATTCTTAAGCAGGGTTCTTTCATCAGAAATTGTGCTATTGGTATATTTTTCAAGAAAATTTCTCATAGGCACTGAATTAATTTTAAACAGAGGAACACCCGATTGAACAAAAGCTACATTTAAATCTGACTCAAATTCCTTATCTAATTCTGTAGAATTTTCAGCTTTTTTGAATCCAGCAGCCAAAAAAGACTGCATTGGCCTTTGGCTGGATCTTGAAATCCGCCCAGAATGTCGAGCACTTTGAATATGCTGCATATTCGTTGTTTTTGATGTTTTTCATCAATCTGAATAACGACGTCACAGGCATCTTATTTAGGATAGCGCCATTGGTAATAATTTTTTCTGCATGGAAATCTTTGGCTAAAGCATTCAATTTACAGTTCCCAACTTTCGGCATGTTGCCAAAAACAGGATTATGCACCCGCGCTCGCTCAACAAAGTAAACGCCATGTACCATCTACAGTAACTGTGCTAAATTTGAAAAACATGCGTAAAATGTGTGACTTGTGAGCTAAATTATTGAGTTTTAGGTGCAAAATTGACAAAAGTCGAGATTAGGTGCAATTAGGTGCGCAAATCCTATTTTATGTGCAATTAGGTGCAACAAATTATTGACTATATGCTTCAAAAATACTGTATTTATGCTTTTCTGGCATTCTCCTGTCAAGGCGGGTCAAAAAATAAAAAGGTGTAGCACCTAAAAATCCGGTCTCTAGTGATAATATACATCGAGGGTAAAGCGGATCTGGGCCCCGGCGACGATTATTATTCCGCCTGTATAGATAAGGTGAATATTCTTGATATTGTATTTCTCTCTTCAAAATTCATTTATCTATTTTCGTATCAAAAATTGGCAAAAATTATTATCTAAGTTTTTATCCATGATGACTGTCCAGCTTAGAGCTCGCTGTTGTTGGAATCATTGTTCATAGTGCTATAAGGAGCCAAAAACTTTTCTGAAAGAGCTTTTGACCAGAAAACAAATTAAATTACCAACTTGAGAATTGTTGGGGTTTGAGATAGGTCAATTGATCTTGCGAGCATACCGGGGTTAGGTAGGTACTTAGAGTTAGGTTCTAGGGCGTAGCTGCCGAGATTCTCCGCGAAAAGCGCGGTCAGCAATATTAGGACCGAGGAGATCGAGGCCGTAGGAATTGAGGGTCGTTGGGTTGCGTCGAGCTTCGTGCCTCAAGCAACCTGACCAGCGCTGAGAGCAGTGTGGTACTTAAGTAAGCCCCAAAGGCAAATACCTAGGCGTCCCTGCGTCGATTACGTGGACATAGGGCACCTCTGTATTTACATCTTTAAATTTCGACGCACATACTATGTTTTAGCTGCACCACAGTAAGACGACATTCGAACGTTAAGTGGACTGCTAAGCTTTCGAGCATCTTATTTCAGTTTTTAGAAAATTTTATAGCTTACGAAATCAGAAACGAACCAAAAGGAACTTCAAAAAAAAGTTCTGCGTTCTCTTTAATATTTAATATTTGGAATATAAAAAGTATATAAATATATAAATATGTAAATACATATTAAAAATATATAAAAATATTTCACATTTCATACATATATATATAAGAATTTTAAAAAATGTTTTCCAGTCCTTCACTGTCAACGCATTTTAGTTGAAAAGCAAAAAATATTCGGTTATAATTGATGAAATAGTACATGCAACTTACCACAAATACTCAGAAGAAATTTTGCATTAACAATCGCATTTTCAGGAATCGGGGAATAGCAAAAGCATTGATCGAAATGAGCCATCGACAAGCGGTTAAATTGGAATGCGATTATTGCTTCACTGTTGCTTCAGCTTACAAATCGCAATGTTTGTTTGCTAAGTTGGAATATGAGACAGTCAAACAGTTAGATCATAAGGATTTCACTGATGAATCGGGTCATCAATTGATCAAATGCTCCGATGGAACAACCTGCGCTAAACTTATGATATTTAAGCTGACCGAATAAATGAATATATTTAAGGCTGTTCGTATCGCATACGAGACTTTGTTGAATTATTTTTGAGTTATAACTGAAAAAAAGGTAAATACTGGCTAATCCCTTACTGGAGAAACAATTTTTTTTGTATATGTCGGAAATATTGCTTTTTATTGTTTTTATTACTATTTATTATCATTTTCTATTGTTATTTTAGAAATATGTAGGCATCAACTTTGTACTTCAGCTTTGCACATTGTGAAGCTGGTACTTCTCCGCTACGAATGCACGAGCAGGTATATTGAAATTTCGCTGACTTTTTAACAATTTATATTTGTAGAATGCCTTTGTCAGTAAATAATCATATTTCCAGCAATTAAGTCAGTCAAGTTGCACTGGAACTCAGAACACAACCATAAAGCGGAAGTGACGCCGTCTTTTTGTAGCATAGGTGGTACCAGTGATACAGAAAACGGCTGGTAACTCAGCCGGGGGAGTTATTGAGCTGAAATAGACTAAAACATAAACGCAATAAAATTTAGGTTATTGATTGACTGCTGACCTTAATTCTGTCTTATTTTCCCCAGAAAATCGATCATTTTATGTTTAATCGTGGTCTCAGACCTTAACCGCTAAATGCCCTGATATGAAGTTTGGTCATATTTCATTGGTTCGCTACCACATGTGGGTTTAAGGATTAGGAACCGTATGGGCGTGGAAATCTGGAGTCTGGACCACCAATAATCTAAAAAACCCCGGTAAATCGACAGACTACCCAAAGTTGAATTTTCGGTGTTATTTTTACAAATTTCGCCTCATCGAACAACTCAGAATTGTGCTGCTTTCCATGAATATATGTTTGGAACCCCACAATGCTTAATACCTCAAAATTGAAATTTTTAACATTTGTTTAAAATGATTTTTACCCCATTAAAATCTCCACCCCGAATTCAATTGCTGCCCATTATTTCACTTATGTGCAGATAGGTATCTCTTGTACTGCGTGTCCTGAGTCTTTATCCGAAATGAAGTCTTGTGTGCTGCAGTTTTAGTTTTCCAGTATGTGGATATATATAGGTACCTACCTCCTATTGCCAGACGAAATAGTTCCTATGATCACTGGGTGATCTTTACTAATAGTATGATAAAAAGATTGCTTGGAAATCTGCTTAATGGTAAACTTCACTGAAATCTTTATCCACGAATTTGAGCACGAAAGTATTGCTGCAGTGTCCAAATTTATCGTTCAGGGAAAAAACAGGTGAGGTTGTCAAACACACATGGGCGTGGGGAGATTTGGGGGGTATGCACCCCAGAAGTTGAAATACTCCCCAGAAATAAATATACCCCCAGAATTCAAATTTTGAAATTTTTTTTGCTTTTTTAGCGATTTTTTGATGCCATTGAATAGTGCTCGATGAGAAACGTCGAAAAAATGGTGTTCTTTCGCCATACGACCACTTTTAAGACAATTTTTTGACCTTTGAAAATTTTTTCACCCCCTCCCCTCGAATTTCGGTGCTGCCCACCTATAGTTGTCAACCATACAACAACTAATTAGTTGTCAACTCATCAACAGCTATAGTTAAATTTGCATTACATGTGAACGCGTTTTTAGTTGTGCAAGTGTGATTTTAGATAAAAACCGTCACAATTTAACGATGAGCGTATTGTAATAAAATTTTTAAGTTTTACTCTGAACTGTTTGGCCAGTAATATTTGCTATTTTTTACTCGAATCAGAGTAAAGTTTGTTACAAAATGTTATCTATAGTAGCACCTACATTATATATGTATGTATGTATGTATTCATTGATTGTAAAGTTCTTTTCATTGACTATTGAATCAGATCTGAACAGAAAAGCACTAGTGTAACTACGACAGTTACACGGTACGAAACAGTATTCGAACATTACATTACTAGCAAAGAAAAATGCTCCGATGAAACAAAAAAGATGAATATACTTGGAATATGGATTATTATGGATGTAAAAGGAGGGGACTAGGAAAAATCTACCTAAAGTCGCAAAATCTGCTGAAAATCATACTTTCTCTAAGCAACAGAAAAAATCGAAGTATATTCTGCGGCCAACAGATTAAAACAAATATTTAACCATAAAATTATTGAAAAAAGCAGCACATTAGCTACGCAGTAACTATGGGAAATGATGCTGAGTAAGCTATCGAGTCTTTCTAAGCCAATTGAATGAATGGTTTAAAAACAGTAGGAAACACTCAAGTTGAATTGAAACAGACTAAATGTAGATACACTAGTATGCCCTTAAGGATTATGTGCACTAATCAATCGGCCCCTGCTTTGCTTGCTTTAATGCTCAAAACAAAATAAAACAACTTTAAATACAATACCACTTAGTTTTCTATCGATCAGGATACGAAGCTAGTCAGCGTTGCTACTTGCCGGCAATTTAAAAAATAAACATTACAGATTTTGTTTATACACTCTTATCTGAAACTCTGAACATTATTCAGAAAAGACACTTTTTAGAGGCCGCAGAATATACTTCGATTTTTTCTGTTGCTTAGAGAAAGTATGATTTTCAGCAGATTTTGCGACTTTAGGTAGACTTTTCCTAGTCCCCTCCTTTTACATCCTTAATAATCCATATTCCAAGTATATTCATCTTTTTTGTTTCATCGGAGCATTTTTCTTTGCTAGTACCCTACTTTTAATTAGCATGATTTGAGTACATCAATCAGTAAAAACATACAGTAGCATACCACAATAATGACAGCAGCCCAAGAACGCGGAAACAATATTGTTCTTAACATCAGCAGTGGCGGATACAGGATTTTCCTTAAGGGGGGGCAGTACCTCTAAGGGGGAACCCTGACTTGGGCGGAAAAATTAACCGTTTTAAGCTGAAAATCGCTCAAAAATCCTTATTTTGCGCTATATTTTAAGCCAATGGGGTGCGGCCGCCCCCTAAATCCGCCCCTCAACATCCGCATTATCCTTTTTAAACAAGACAACCTTACATTATCTAAACAGATCAAAGTTTTTCAGCATAAACTTTACGCAAATATCAAGTGTAAGGAACACTAACGCTCAGATTTGGAAGTAAAATAAATTTGTAGTATAAACTACATATTAACAACAAATGGAATAGTGCAAACTTTACATAACTAATAATTGTAGAGAAAACTAACAGTCAGATTCCCAATTCTGATTTTACGTAGAACATTTAAAAAAATTAAACTTCTGCAAGGCCCTAGAACTAAAGTTAATATGCAGTGTAAACTTTACACAACCACAGAGTGTGAAGAAAATTTCAGTTGGATTCGCAATTCTGATATTACTGCGATATCACGATCTACATTTATGATAAAATTAAGTCAACACAATGGACCGAGGACAAATAAATATCAGATGTAAACAACTTTACAGCACTGTTGAGTGCAAAAAAACTGGTGTATCACATGTGGTTTCTGGTTAATTTTTAGACTTGAGATTATGTCCAGACTCATAACCCAGAACTTGGCAGAAAATACAAGGCAGAAACACGTTTAACTCCCCCATTATTTTGACTTTACATTTACCGAAAAAGCTAAATATTGATGTAAACAAACGCAATTCGCTGTGACGCGTACCCCTTAGAAAGTACTCTATTTTTATCCTATTCGACCTCGCACGACTTCTGAGCAGAGAAAGTGGCAAACAAAAAAATGGACAAACGCTGTATTTTCCATTGTCCACCACATTGTAAACTTTAAAAATCTGAACCTAACGCCCCATTGAGTGTAAATAAATTCGGTTCGCGCCAGTGTGTAGCCCTTTGATTGTAGTACGTTTGTATGTGCCAAACTTATGTATCGCAAAATATTTGATATGATTTACCAATCAAAATACGAAAAAAACCTGTTTTTTCGCCCATTTTACATCTCAGATTTCGAAGTTTACACCCCCATAAATAACACAATATTACGTTTTTTGAACGCGGCTTGCTTTGATGTGTAGCCCTTAGAGGTTACCTTATTTCTATTTTATTCAATTCATCCAAACTCATAACCGAAAATGTTGGCAGAGAAATCTCGGACAAAATCTGTTTTTTACTCATCCACTAGAGTGTAAAGTTTAAATCCCTGGTACTAATTGTGCATTGATTCTAGAAAAGTTTGCTGGTAAGCGCAGGATAGCTCTTGATCCGTAGTACATTTCTGTCAGAAAAAATTTCTTAAATCTCATAACCGGAGTTGTTGGCAGGCATAAACAAGTCGAAAACTCGACTAGAATGCGTCTTTTTACCCCCAGATTTTCGCGCCCTTTACACTCCCATTCGAGAACTAAGGCGAAATTCAAAAAACAAAAAGTGTCAGCTGCAGGACATAAATAGATGAATAAGTCAAATGAAGTGCATGGTTTTGCCAGAAGGATTTAAAAATGAAAAAAGTCAGCATTCAGAAGATTCGAATCCATTAGTCTTTTTCTGAATCTGCATGCGAGAACGGATGCGTGAGCCACTGCGCCAACTCGACATATCGGCAGATTTTAATACTTAGTGAATAATTGAAAAATATTCATCATTCCACTAAAGTTCATGAATAGTGCATTTATGATAAAAACAATAATTATTTATCAAAGACGAGTCAAAAACCTCTGAAATAAGAAAAATCTGATCAAAAATATGCAATACGGAGTTATCTATCGGCATTAGAAAATAGATATATAATTCAAAGTTCACCTCTTCATACCTCAACAAACACTGGCTGTAGAGAAGTTTAAAGGTCAGATTCGTTATGCTGACCTTACGGAGAACACTTTAAAAAAATTCATCATCCACGACGCTCTTGGCGCAAAAATGCTACTCGTTGTAAACTTTACACTTATGCTAATACCGCAATATTGGGCTTATAGAAACAAAATAAAGTGAGATCTGTAACGCTAAGGTCAGGGCACCTTTTAAGCATAATTAGCATGTTCCGCCTACTTAGCGGAGTAGTTGAAGAAATATCGTTTTTCGTCTCGAACCCTTTACACTAAAACGATCACAGATCAAGAAATATTGCGTTAAAAGAGATAAGAAAAAATGGTTTCTTGAGATTTTGTAACCCTCTACATTATAAAACCAATTGGACTGCACAGAAACCAAAATTGAGTTAGATAAGCTGAAAACAAGCAAAGAGTAAAAAACCCGTATACTTTACATTTTTGTGCAACAACCATTGAGTGTAAAGAAATATTAATGTCAGGTTCGTAATCTACAGCTCGTGGGCAACATTTTTAAAAAAAAGTTGGACCCCCGTAAATTGTTTGATTTTTCGGTTTACACTCTACACACTCAATGCTAACTCGGTATTGACTGTAAACAAAAAAAAGATGGGCATCGAATTTTTTAAATATCCATCGATTAAAAAACCGCACCTCCCAGATGTGTGCCGTTATAGCTGTAGGGGGAGGGGACACAAATTTCGCACTCGCTGTGAAAAACATATAAGAAAAAGGATGGCCAAGTAGATTATAGGTAGCGCTATCGCGCTACCTATGATTAACATCGCGGAAGCCAGCCGATTACAGCGTTTTGCCATATTGGATTTTCATAACTATTCGAGTAGACACCCTAGCGATGTTCTAGCTCGAAGTTATGCCTTCAGTTCTCATTCTATCCCATCTTTTCAATTCAAAATCCTTTTAGGTACTTGTCCGGTAAAGTAGAGTTACGTATATCTTAACATCAGTAATTTTACTTGTTTGATTTACCGCTGTAAATTACCTTGATCATATGACTTGGTAAAAAGTAATTTCATTCGTTGTTTAACTGTTTAGGATGATGAATAAATCATCATCTACTGTAACTATTCGTATGTAGGGAGTAGTTAGTCGGTTTTGTTTGCGGTGGCGTGCATTTCCGAGTTGGAGCGCCTTTTACCTTTTTTGTTGATAGCCGGCTTGTAGCCGCGCCGTTGTTTATTCGCGTTAGTAAATTGGAGAAAATTACCTCCCGGTGATAAAGTACATCGAGGGAAGGTCGGTCCGCCACGACGATAAAAATATTATTTTATTTCGACCGACTCGGAAAGGTTAACATTGTTCGGTCTTATCTTCTATTTATTTTTGGAAATTCTCTTACTCGTATCTTTTCCTCAACCCAAAAATTAGCTAAAATCTTATTTAATCTATATGATGACTGCCCAGTTAAGAGCTCGCTGTTGTTGTTTTCAAAATTTAGAGTGCTACACGAATTAGGAACCAAAAAACATTTCAAGACAGCCTAACCCTTAAAAACAAGTTAAATAATCAACTTGAGCTGTGGGTTGAGATAGGCCAACTGGCCTTGCGAGCATTCCGGGGACTAGGTAGGTACTACTCCTAGGATTTAGGGCATAGCTGCCAAAACTCCCGACGAGAAGCGGTCAACAATATTGGGACCAAGGGAGTTAAGGCCGTAAGTCTCTATGGGCCGTTGGGTTCAAAGTTGCTATACACACTCAAGGAACCTGGCCAGCGCTAGGAGCAGCGTAGGTACCTAAGTAGATCCCGAAGGCAAATACAGCCGCGTCCGCACCTGTGTTGATTCAGTAGACACAGTGCGGCCCTGTATTTACACTAGAAAGTGAATACCACCATGTAGTAGGTACCAGCATTGTTCTCGGTTTTTTTAAAGAAAAGCCTGTCTAGTGTCTGGGTATGTTTTCTCTGCATAAATGATACTGTTTTTTATCAATGACTTAGTCCGAGACTTGAGTCTCTTTTTTAAGGACTATGGTTCGGATTATAGTCCTGATCCGAAGCAGTCCCGACTAAAACCTGGACTATAGTCCGGAAAGTCCTTTTTGCGGACTTTTGCCAACGCTAGCAGCAATATTCCGATTTTCATAGATTTACGCGAAAGCACACATGGGCGGGGGAGGGTTAGTTTCCCGAGAATTTCGTAGACCCCATGAAACTGATAGAACCTTGGCAGAATTAAATTTTTGGCATGTTTTTTGATTTTGTCGGATGAACACCACCCAGACCCCTCCCCAGAATTTGGCTGCTGCCCATTTATGCGCAAAACGAATTCTTTTAAAAAAGTTAATAAAAAATTTTATTTTATTGCCATCATCCGACAATTAATATCAATGAAATGCATATTATTTATTTCCTATAGTCTATTTCACGAAACCCTATACATGGATCATATTTTTTCAGTCAAAGTAAATCGATTACAAAAACGGTCTAAAGTAGAGCAATAACTATGATACCTACTGTGCATAGCAATTAATTAGCATATAAAACTTTTACCAGGCGAAATTGTATCACTGATGCTGCCTACAAACAGCTTTTGTAGCTACTCGCTGGAATGCTGAAAATTGTCTTTCGTGCACAAGGTATCGTGAAATAGACTATAGATAGAAACTTAAATACCCTCAAGAAATGGTTTCGGCAATGTATAAAGAGAAAATTGGGCACGTACGCTCCCATGTACATATGTACGTGTGTACCTAATCAAAGTTCAATGTACATACATGGTACCATACGTGGGCAGCGAGAAAATTCTGGGGGGTGCAAGATTTTTTGAAAGTCGAAAAATGGCCTTAAAAATGGTGATATGGCGATAAAAACACCATTTTTCGACGTTTCTCGTCAAGCACTATCCATTGGCATCAAAAAATTGCGAAAAAACGAAAACATTTTCAAAAAATTGAATTCTGTGGGGGGTATTTTGATTTCTGGGGGTATTTTGGTTTCTGGGGGTGCATACCCCCAAACCCCCACGCCTAGGTGTGCATGGTACCAAAGTACAATGTACATACATGGTACCAACATATGTACCCATCAGCATTAATTTAGAAAGTAAATTAATCCGAATAGCTTGTCGGTTGATTTTCTATTTGCATTTGACATTCTTTATTTTATATTTTTTTCATGAATTAAAAAAGTGAGAAGTACAAATAGAGGTAAACTAAATTAGAAACTAGTCATTTAAGTCCAAAGTAAGACGTGCATGTGAAACTTCGAAACTTCTAGATGTGTGTGCATATTTATGTATGTATGTTTATATAAATCAGCTTAACAAATACAACCATAATGCATTGTATGATAGCTTAAAATAAAATTAGAATTCTATAATTTATAAATCATCAGTTTTCCACACGTCGTGTTATCTTTACATGTGAAAATTTGCTTTCCGTTTTCGTCCACGTAATCCTTATGTTCGATAATTTTAACAGTTTTGAAGCCCATCTTCTCAAACACATGCTGTGACGCATAGGCCGTCGCTTCTGTGTAACAATACTGACAGCCTAACTTTCTGCCTTGGGCAATGCTCATCTCCGAGAGGCGCCCGGCAAGGCCTCGACCTTTATACCTGGGATCAGTGGCAAGAAACAACAACTCCATGGCCAACTTACAATCGGGCACATGTTTCTTCAAGTCGACGGTCAATGCTTCCAGGAATTTTATGATTTTCTTAGCATCATCTGACCACTGAGTAGAATCGACACTGAATGTTTTATCAGCATCGCCTAGTAAAAAACAGTTTTATCGATAAGATTATGATTTTTCAAAGTCTACGAAGCATGTGAACTGACGATCAGCTCCCAATCAAATCGCGCTAAGACTATTTATCAAGAGTAGCTCATAGTTTAATTAATTAATTAATTAATTAATCTAATTAAATAAGTGACTTAAATTCCCTTACTATTAAGAGACCATCCTATCTTTCATTGTCAAGTACCATTTCCCTAGCAAAAATCAAAAACAAAAGCTGATAACAAACTTTATTTTTCTAAATCGATTACTCAAACTCAATAAATGGTCGTATTTTCCTTAATCGTAGCTGTTTTTAATCGTAAGATACGAATTTGACATAATAACAAATTCACACATGTATGTTTGGGCTTACATTTAGGATTTTTCAAAGACAGTAAGCCGACAAATTACGGTAATTATGGTCCTATTCAATGAATTTAGCGCGATTTCTTAGCACATTGTCGGTGAATATTTTTAAAATTTATACCTATACTTATTTGAAACAGACTATAGGTTCACGGATCTTCGATAGTAAATGGAATTCCATAAGCTTGCGTTCTATATATGAGATATAAGAATGATGTTCTGAGGGAGGGGATTTGGAAATATGTTTCGATCGCTCAGAATGGCAGCTGCTGACCCCATACAATAAGCTGCCGATCCCCACCCCGCACTTTTCGATTTCCCTAAAGAAACTTGAGAAGTGTGTTGCTTTATGCGTTTTAAGCGAACGTTTATTCAAAAGCATTAATTTTTTCGGTGCTTTTCGTCATGTACTGATTTATTGACCGCAAAGTTATTCTGAAATATTTTTTCATATTGTAGAAAAATTCATCACCAGAAACTAAAAAATAGTGATTTTGACGCGCACCCGTTGTTGTTAAGACCAAAAAAGGCACTTTTTGAAACGTTTTTGGGGCAGACCACCGAATCCACATGCTGAACATTATGTATTTTATATCTCTGACTAAGCATACCAATCGAAATGGAGTTCTTTAGAATAATTAATAACGTTATGTCAGAATGATGTGAGTTCAGAATAAGAATTTCTGAACAGAGAAAGCTTTCTATATGACCGGATATGCACGAGGGGTTGGGGTATAGACCCTCAAAAAAGAAAAATAGAAAATTGTCTCAGAAAATGAGGCAAAATGAGGGTAAAAACGGTTGAAAATTGAAGAATTTCTTCAAAAGTGCTTCAAATTGACCAGAAACTGTGTAATAGCGTAGTTTTAACGCTTTTTTAGCGCTTATACCAGTTTTGAGGTCAATTTGCCCCCCTCCCCATATTGCCTGACCCCCAGATCGGCCAGGCTGTGCATCTTTGTATATGACACCTACTATTTGTCGATGCACTTTCCATGTCCTGGATATCACAAAGGCAACAGGCTATCACTTGATCACGAGCATCTAAGCAAACGAAAGAAGCGTCTTGCTTGAGGCACTTTTCTGCACCGACGCGAAACATGTCGTACAATTTTTCTTTTGTAGTATTCAGTGATACGGTGATCGGTTCGCCGCTGATAAATCGATCGGCCACAAAATCGGCGATTCGCTGGGCGCTGACCGAATGGGCCGGCCTGAATTGTATATCTCTGTCCATTGAGCTGCTGCTGCTGCTCCTCCTCGCTTCTTTGGTTTCCTGTACTTTTCTGGAACGATATTTTATCGACTTCGGCAAAAATGATCGGTTTGCAATAAAACATCTAGCTAAACGATCAATCAGCATGCCTGACCTCTTTGAATTAAGGCTTACGCAAATATATTTTTTGTTTAGCTAAGCTATAAGTGCGACTAATGTTAATAAGAGCTCTAAAAAATGTACCATTGTCGTGAAATATTGATTGAAATAAGGCATTGCTTCAAAATCGCTTGATGGTGAATAATGAAAAAGGAAAGGCTTTCAAGTTGGAGAATGATTAAGGATGAAGTAAAAAATGCATCACCAGAACCAGCGGCAGATATGCATATGAAGAGCGCCAGAAACTAGATAAGCACGTTAGAAGTTTGAGGTCTAGAACCCAGAAACCCAGAATACAAAAATGGAAAATTTTCTCATAAAACTAACGGGCAAAATGAAAGCTTAAAACCTATAAGAATGAAAAATGTTCTATATAAATTGACCAGAAACTGTAGATTAACATGATTTTAATGCTATTTTAATATTCATACCAGTTCTTGATGTCACTGTGCCCCGAATACTTCAATATTTGATCCTCTCCAGACTGGCCATGCTGTGCAGTCTTGAGAATTATAAGTTTTCTTGGGTTTTATGGGCTTAAAATCTCCTCAGAATGGCTGCTAACCTCCACCCTTTCCTGAAAATGATGCTGACCTCAGAGGTTTTCTAGAAAAACCTTTGAAAAAACGTGCAGTATTCGGCATTTTTAGCGACCTTTTGGCTAGGAGTATCAATTTTTCCAAAAGCGAATAGTGCAACGGCATCTTAATTAAATGGTTCTGATTAATCGCGCATGGCAAAAGCGACATTATTACATTCACGAAACATCCAGTTAAAGACGTTTGAAAGAAAGCGAACTCGTTGAGCTATACTATAGAACATGCGGCTATCATGGTAGCTTGTCTCTTTTTGATTGGCTCAGTCCCCCGCCCAATAATTGCCACCATTCCTAACATTGCTGCGGCGAGACCCAAGATTGCCACCGCGAGTCTTGGCATACAACTCCACATGGGCGTTAGGCGGGGGTAGAGCCCCATAAAATCTGAACATTCTAAACTCCGGTGGACCTCTCATATTGGTATTTTTGGTGTTTCTTTCGCAATTTTCGGAACGCTTCATTGCCCGATTTGCATAAAAGATTGATATAACTGATGACGAATATGTAAAGAATTATCTGAAAATTTGATTGTGTCACGGTTGACCGACAGTCCCAGGTGACCGACAGTCCCGGGTGAACGACAGTCCCGGGTAACCGACAGTCCCGGGTGACCGACAAATGGTTTTAAAAATAGATCTGTCAATCTAAAAATTCCCGTCTGACCGACAGTCCCGGGTGGCCGGCTATACCGGCTGGCCGACAGTCCCGAGTGGCCGACTGTACCAGGTGGCCGACAGTCCCGGGTGGCCGACTGTACCGGGTGGCCGACAGTCCCGGATGACCGACAAGTGGTATAATAATAGGTTTGTCATAAAAATTCCTAATTGACCAATGATTTCGGAATTAATGCTTTTTAAAGTAAATACCTATTTATGCACATAAATAGTTTAACCAATGCGATAACATTGCTAATATGAATTCATAGCAAATTTAAAACATGCATGATCTTGTAAAAAAGATCTATTATTTACAATGCGTAATATTTTAGTGCTATCCTACTTAAACTTATTGTGGCTATCCTACTTAAACTTATTGTTTAGTGCAATCCTACTTAAAATTATTTAGTGCTATCCTACTTAAACTAAATTAGTGCTATCCTATGTACTTAAACTTATTGTTTAGTACTATCCTACTTAAACTTATTGTGACAAAAATGAATCTTTGATAATTTTTACTTTTGATAGTTTATATAAGATATGTACATTTAAAACGTTTATATACAATATGTACATGTAATAAATTTATATTCACATTTATGCCAGTGAAAACTTTTTTGCTATTCTTAGAGAATGAAAAAATTACGTATTTCGATTTTGAAAAAATGTACGTGCATACATACATACGTACGTACATATATTCGTAGTAATAGTACAACCGGGTCATTTGGGAATTTTTATGCCATCTATCGATCATCCGGTACAGTGTCGGCCACCCGGGACTTTCGGCCACCCGGTACAGTCGGCCACTCGGGACTGTCGGCCACCCGATACAGTCGGCCACCCGGAACTGTCGGCCACCCGGTACAGTCGGCCACCCGGGATTGTCGGCCACTCGGAACAGTCGGCCAGTAGGTACTGTCGGTCACTCGGGAATTTTTGATTGACAGATCTATTTTTATACTATTTGTCGGTGACCCGGGACTGTCGGTCACCCGGGACTGTCGGTGACCCGGGACTGTCGGTCACCCGGGACGTTACCGAAAATTTGTATGACTTATTATTAATAGTACTATTTTATTATTCTTATTTATGTAGTCCTTTCAAGTTTTGCCGATCCACAGTTTGTCAGCACTCAAGTCTGCCGTTTTCTTTTAAGCTTTTTGTCGGCAGAAACTCAAGTCTCACAATAAATATAAAACATCGAATTCACGAATACGGAACATATCATAAATAACGTTAAGAAGCTCTAATCAGAAATTATCAACTTGTACATGTTTTCCTTTAGTCTGCAATTTAGATCACTTATTCGTTTTAAATCAACGCGGTCACTAGAATTTAAAATTCAGCTCAGCAGATTTTTTCACTCGAATTTACAACTCATACGACTCATCCAGAGTTCGTCCTTTCCACCTTTTAAAAGTATATATTTTAAAAGTATATATTTAGAAATACCGACCTTCAGTCTGTTTCACACAAGCTTTTGCGTAAGTTTCAAAAATAATCTCCGACAATAGACTGACATTGCGATTACAGGATATTCATCTGATATATAATTATCGTAATCTGTTGACTTAAACTCGATAAAAATTCTTAAAATTTATGCCCAAATTCGTGTGAATCATACTATATTTGTTGGCAGATTGGCAATTAAAGCTTACATTGATAATAAAATGAAAAACTCTTTACAATTATAAATTTAAAAGCTATCGCTACTGGATAAAATTTACGGAAAATAAAACAAATATGAGAAAGAGGAAGAGGATGAGCAACTAAAGATGTTGGGCAGACGAGACGACTTTATTATTCGACAATTTATGAATATTGGATATAGGTATAAATTTTTCAAAATAACCAGCTATTTACAAATTCATGAATTTTTAAACCAAAGATGAGCATTTTAAGCTCGGACTGAACTAACCTGACAGAACGAAAGGCATTGTACCAGAGGAAGTCATTCTATTGATTGATTATGAAAGGAATTTAAACTGCTCCTAAACTCAGATGTTTGCGATTAATTTACGCTCTCGCAAAGGTTTGGTCCAATACAATTTTAATTAGAAAAAATCGACGATCCTGGTTATTTTTATTTTTCACGCCTAAGCTTTCCGAAATAAGAGGCTTGAAAACGTTTTGTTCAAAATAGAAAATGGTCGTAGCACGCCCGCAATGCACAGGTCATCCGTATACATTTACTAGCTTAAATAACCCTCCGATTGCCTAGAAACTGAACATTGAAGCGTCAAGCCTAAAAAGCATATTCTATCGCTGCGCGATGTATCTATCTACATCAAGCAAACGACCCGCATGTTATTTGATTATTTAGCATGACTTATACAGCAAATAAATAGTAGCTCGTTCATACTGTGACAAGATCTGTACTATATTCTGAATAGGTCTCTCAACGAGAAATGCTTAAGTTGACGCTGTAGGTAGCTTATTTAAAGGGATCATTAGCTGACGTAAGAACACTGAACAGAGTCCGGAAAACTAGCTTTTCCACTTCGTGACGTGTATCATTTACAGACCCACATATATGAACGAAAGGCATTGTACCAGAGGTAGTCATTCTATTGATTGATTATGAAAGGAATTTAAACTGCTCCTAACTCGTAAGCGATATTTGTGATTTGATATAATTATATGCTACGATATAATATAACGTATCTCGAACCTGTGTTAAACATGTCAGGAAAGTCAGAAATAAAAAACTAAGCTAGAATAACAAAATGCGGTTAATCTTGATATTTACGGATCAACTTGGGTGGATCATTAATTGAGTTTAGGAAAGGAATCGCGTAAAAAATCATTTGCATTGCAAGAAGGTCTAATGATTCCAACATTCTGGAAAGCAAAAATAAAAAGTGGTTGATAAAATTCTTGCTAACCTCGAAAATCTTTGGCGAGCGCATCCTTTAAACCATGTCAGAGAAATCAATTTAAACATTGAGTAATTTAAGATTCAAATATATCGGCATTGACTAGACTTTTAATTTTAGGCGATTTAAGAGCGCGCTTATTTTTGTTCTCGAATCAGATACGTATCTACCTATGTCACATGCGGTGCGTATCAGAAGGGTCTGCGTAAAAAATTGATGAAAATAAGATTTTTTCGCGAAACTCGCCGAGAAAGCGTGGATTCATTTGAATTTCCAAGTTATTAAATCATACTTGCATGGATGAAAAGATATAATTTATTTACACATATAATTACCTGTA
Organism: Mermis nigrescens; assembly: GCA_036768485.1. Lineage (NCBI taxonomy): Eukaryota > Metazoa > Nematoda > Enoplea > Mermithida > Mermithidae > Mermis > Mermis nigrescens. The sequence continues at coordinate 18,431,287 of JAVLUZ010000157.1, forward strand.
TTTTCGACAATCGAGCGGAGATATCCGAAAATTTATCAATCGCACATGCACAAAATTAAGTTCAAAACTTAATGTATGTGATATTTTTTCACAACTTCAAGCGCGATTGCGTCACGGACCGGTTATTTGAACATCGCATATAACATAGGTATAGATAGCTCAACAAAAATAATTCTTCGCTGCAATCTTTAAAGTCATTTCCGATCGCACACACCTACTATTTGGCCTTATATGCTAATCGTTGCCTAACAAATGCAGGTAGGTTATATGTACATATGTATGTATACGTATGTACATACATAATTTTGCCATTCAATTTACTCTTACATGTAGGCCCTACGAGCTAAGCTAATACCGACGCTAACTATTTTAATACTTGCTTTCTTGCAGTTACCAGCCAAGTAATGCAGTCAATGGCAAAACTTTTGCATGCATGCGCAAGCTATGCACGTATGTATATCTGAATCTGAAAGTAAAACGCACATTAGAATACAATATGATTTTGCTAGGCTAGCCTGTAAAACATTACACCTAATTTGCATATTTATTACAGTGTTAAGTTTACAAACTGTATCTAGCTTAGTAGTTCTGCATCTTAAATACATTATATAGCCTTCGTTTTGCACTAGCATGTCCAGTTCTTAAGAAATTCGTGTTTTAACATAGGCATTATACCAATTGTATAATTTTTAAACATTTCCCATTTTTTTTAATTTTGAAAAATGTTTTCAACAGAAAGAAAAACTCTTAATCATTGCAAAGTATTTTCCTATACTAACAAAGTAAGTAGGTGCCCCAAGTTTTTGACGCGATTGAGAATTCAAGAGTTGGCCAGTTTTAAAAGTTTTTACTGTTTAAGCTGCATTAAAATTTTTTCAATTTTTACTAGTTTTTTAAAGCCTCCGTTCGAAATCAGCGTTCTTTTAAGAAAGTGTTGAAAATAATATAAATGCAAGACTATTAAGCTGACAATAAGGTTCAAGCTTAACACCATATTACATATGGAAATTATGCATATTATATTGCATACAACAGCCAGATAGCTCAAGAACAAGACGTGCTAGAAAAAATCTAAAGACTTACTCTTTCCAAATCAGCATAAAAAAATTGGTTTAAGGACGCATAAAATTGTTTCGGAAGAAAAATTGTTGTAATTCAGCGCTATTTATTTCGCCAACTACAAACTACCCTTAAAATCCGCCCCTGAATGCGGTCAATTGGTTCAGCTAAGATGTATACATACATTTTCGGCAGCAGTGGATTCCCAGTGGTCTAAGAGAATTAAACATAATTCAACCGAAAAATCTTCGAAATCAAGCATGCTACGCAGTAATACATAAGACCGAACCATGATTTAAATGCGAGAAAGAGAAATCAATTTCTTGAATGTTATGCGAATTATCGCCCAAATCTTAGTGGCGAAATTTCTGGTTTACGTTCCATGCTTCTTTTGCCTTCAAGCAAAGCTTTGAAAAATCTGCTGTTGTAGAATGACGGACGTCGGTCCCATTTGAAGGCTCGATTCCTCAAAAACGGTTCATTAATGTTATAAGTCTGGTCATAGTCGTCCGACGGTGATGCGTTGAAGCATCGCAGAGTCGTCAACGAAAGTACGACTAGAATCAGTGTGAATGATCGGACGTTCATTATGACGATGAATCCTTTCCTAAACAAACACATAAATTTTGAGCAGGCATGCACATCATTGGGAATTCGGGGGGGGGGGTGAAAATCAAAAGTGCCTCTTTGCAGGGGCGCAGCTGTGGGGTGATAGGGGAACTAGTCCCCCCAATTTGGGAAGTATGAGTACTTTTTGCAAGAGTCCCCCACCATATGAAAAAATTGCGAATTCGTTAATCGTAACCGAAAGACTGCTAGAATAGATTTTAGCACACTTTTTTCAGCTCATAAGCTCAAAATCATAGTAGCGCTTCAGCGCGTACCTATATTATACTTTGGTATAACCAACATATGCCCCCTACACCTACAACAGGATACATCTGAGAAGTGCGGTATTTTAAAGGATAGATAATAATAAAAAGAGTATGCGGACTTTTTTGTTCTACATTCAATACCGAGTTTGTAATGAACATATAGCAACTTTGGACGGGTTTTTTTCGCGGCTTGTGAACAACTCAGCATTACGCCGCAAACAATTTAATAGCTTAAATTATAATTTCTGTCGAATTCTTCGTATAAGGGTCCCCGAAAAACCTATTTATGGAAATGTACTACGGTTCAAGGGCTACACGATGAAGTTGACCGCGTTCGTGTAAAGTCAATACGGAGTCAGCTCTGACAGTATAAAGTTAACACTCTGGAGGTGGACGAAAAAATATGTTTATACCTTCTTTTAGTTTGTCAACCGCTCTGTCTCAAGGGGTCACACCTCGCACTTAGACGCGTTTCTTTAAATTCAATACATAATTTTGTCTGCCAACTACTCCGGTTATGAGTCCCAAGAATTTTCTTTGATAGAAATGTACTATGACTCAAGAACTACTTTCTGTTTACCAGCAAACTTCTTATACACTCAATACGGAGTTTGATCTAGGGCTTTAAAGTTTGCAATCTAGTGGATGATGTAAGAAACACGTTTTTCTCAGATTTCTCCGCCAACTCCTCTGGTTATAAGTGGGGAAAAGTTGAATAGAATAAAAAAAGTGAGGTCCAAGGGCTACTCGTCGCAGCAAATTGCGTTAAAAAACGCAATATTGAGTTACATTTGGAGGTGTAAAGCTCGAAATCAAAGGTGTGACATTGGGTGAAAAACGCGTTTTTTTCCGTTTTTTTGATTTGTCAATATCTCAAGTAGGATGCGGAATAAAAGTTTTTACATACAAACGTACAGCGATTCAACGACTACATCCTGACACAAACCGAATGTCTTTACACCCAATGGGAAGTTTATTTCAGATTTGTAAAGTTTACAATTTGGTGGATGAAGGAAAAATGCGTTTTTGTGCCTTTTTGTTAGGGGTACACGTCATAGCAAATTGTCTTTATTTTTATAACTATTGAGCTAGTTCGTGAGGTGTAAAGTCAAAAATTGTGGGTGTATAACATGTTTTTGTCTTGGTTTTTTTCTGCCAACTTCTCCAGTTATGACTCTGAACACGATCTCAGGTCTAAAAATGTACCAGGGGTCAAATGTCACACGTCACTTACTCTCAACAGTGGTGCAAAGTTGTTTACATCAAACATTTATTTGTCTTCAGATAATTTTCCTATGAATGTTGATCGTAATATCAGAGTTACTAATCCGACTAAAATATTGTTAACGCTCAATGGTTGTGCAAAGTTTAAACTGAAAAGTAACTTTTTCTCTAGAGTATTGCGGACGGCTAAATTTAAAAGAAAAATGTTCTCCGTGACGGCAAACTACGAATCTGACCTAAAAATTATTTAATGTCCCTTGTTTGTTGAGATTTCTTGAAGCAAAGCATGAATTACGCGCATGTGTTATGCCAAACATGTTGTATAATGCGCTATTTAAAACATACTTTTAATGATAACCTTGTCATTATAAGTATATAGGAGTATTAATGTTGTGTTTTACGTGCAAACGATGAGGTCACATTTACGTAGTGATGATGTTTTTAAATGCGTAATTACATTATTTTAGCCCAGTGCCTTTTCTATGTAAATTTGAACTGCGTCTTTAGTTCACATTAGGCGCGTATTTGCACACTATTGATTGCTTATCGTTTTCGAGTCGCATTTTCTAAACTACTTCTACGTATGATTCATTTCTTCGCTCGAAAAAAATTGCTTCTGCAGGCCGTAACATTTCTTAACATATAGTAGTTGTGTAAAGTTAACACTGAAAACTTAATTTAGTACTAGAGCGTTGCGGAAGCTCATTTTGTTGGATATGTTATATTTAACGTCAGAATTACGAATCTGACTGTTACTTTTCTCTCAACACCCAGTAGTTGTGTAAAGTTTACACCATTCACTTATTGTTAAGGGGTAAAGTTTACACTGGAAATTCCTAGTAACGTTAGAATTAAGAATCTAGTAACGTTAGTAGCGTTAGAATTAAGAATCTAACTGTAAGTTTACTTTACACCTGACAGTTGTGTAAAGCGTGCGCTGAAAATTAACTTTAGTTCCAGAGCATTGCAAGCTGATTTATTAAGCTGATTCAATTTACTTAAATCTTGCTAATTAAAAGTAGGGTACTATCAAAGAAAAATGCTCTAATGGAACAAAAAGGACGAATTTACTTGGAATTATAGATCATTAAAGATATAAAATGAGGGGACTAGGGAATGGTCACCTATGCCTGTGAAGGTTGTATAAATCTGCTAAAAATTAAACTTTAGCTAAAGAACGCAAAAATTGAGTATATTCTGCGGCCTCTGAACAAACGAGCCTTCGCAAAACATTGTTCACTGATTCGGAAAAAGAGATTTTGAAGAAGCTCTTGTGTGTGAGCCAATAACCGATTAAGTTTACTATCAATATCGAATTTCTCTTGGGCTTGATAAATGAATTATGGCAAGCACAATCATGGGCCAATTCATTTCCACTTGGAAATCCAAGTCCCAAGTTCCAAGTTTCCGAGACTTGGAATTTCCATGTCTCCAAATGTTACTTTATTTGCTCAGATTAGAATCCCAAGTCATTAACATTTTTCGACTTGGAAAAGGTCGTTTTTCTTCAAGTCTCCAATTAAATTTTCCAAGTTTCCAAATATCAATCTTTTTGCTCCTTTCAAACACTTGGAGTTTTCAAGGTCGACTGGAGAGAAAATTTCCAAGTCCATTTGACAATAAACAATGCTATCCGCGTGTCTCTTTGCTATGCATACTATTTATACCGAAACGCTTCAATCATAGCGTTCAGTTACCTTTAGCGAAGGGTTGTCTAGTATGCGTGCGTGTATGTCTAGTGTGCGTGCGTCAATCAAATCAGTGTTGAATATAATGATGAAAAATATTGCGATAAGCAATGAACTCACATGCTTTTAAAAAAGTTTATGCCTGAATTACGAGTTATCATGTTGGAAACAGATACAGTGATGCATAAAACACGCAATTTAAAAAAATACAAAATGCATTGTAATCCCTGAAATTTTACAAAATAAAACGGATTTTTAATCAATTGAATCCCAAATTTTTTTCGTTTTTCTCAACAGTGTTTTTTAGTAGGTACGGAATGAACAATCCTTCCCAAAATTTAATGACCGTTTTATTTTCCTGAAGACGACTATCCATATTAATGCGACAGGAATATTTGTAATTTAATTAGTCGTTTACAGCAAGTAAAAAAATAATTTCGTTATTCCGTTTTTTAATTTAATTTCAATCCATTTTCAACCCAAATTCAATTGTGATCTTATTTTTTAAAATTTACGCACGTTTTTTTACCAAGAATTATATATAATCAAGTCATTTTAAAATTAAGCTGCAAAAAAGGCGATAATAAACAACGAATTGAGCACTTGAAAATTTGTTTCCGACCGAAAAATTGACGAGGAAAAAATGAACCCGTTTCTCAAGTAAAATTTTCAAGACTCAGATTCCAAGTCAAAAAATTTGAGAGCAAATTAACCGACTCTTAAAGAATGCACTTTTATTTGGTTAACACTTGGAAATTCCAAGTCTTGGAACTTGGAAAACCGGGCGGCAAATGAATCAAAACTTGGAAAAAAGCCGGTTTTCTAAAACTTGGAAGTTGGAACTTGGAATTCCGAGTGAAAACAAATTGGCCCATAGGTGACTTTCCTAATCACCTTCTCTTATGTCCTTGATGATTCATAATTCCAAATGTATTTGTCCTTTTTTGTTCCATCAGAGCATTTTTATTTGCTAGTGCAACATTTTTGTTTTATATAATTGAAATCAAGTTGAATCCTTTAAAATTTTTTCTTCAATGTTTAATCTCGCTGAGAAAAGCTCAAAAACACCATTATTTTTGTCTTTCTACAAGCGGTTGTTGAGATATCCAACTTCAAAATTTTTGCCCCCTACCTCCAAATTTAGAAGGTCAGCTGCCTTTTAAGGCTCCAGCGTCAAAAAAATATTTTCGGCTTTTCTGACAATGTGTTATCTTTCAAGAGTGTAAAAACATTAAAAATTTAGAAAAATACATAATGAAAAGTTAGATTAAATCGATCAAAATAGAGTCTAAGGCACGAAGCGCCGAAATTCTGATACTTTCGAGCAGACAGATAGCTAAAAATGCTCAAAACAGCACCTTTTCTGCGAATTTTTCGAATTTTTCTTGAAAAATTGCGAATTCTGGGGAGGGGTAAAAAAATATTTTTGGGAAGAATCCCGCTAATCCCCAATATCATATATAATTGTATTGTTCCTCTTCCTACCACGCTACCAATTTACATTTAGAAAATAAACAAATTATCAGGAACGACAAAATTAAGCAAGAACATTTCCAAAATGTTAAACTTGTGACAATAACGCGTGGAACTCGCCAGAAATGTCATTCTTCTCAAAGTGCCATGCAAAATATGGAAAACATTTCATTCACAAAGATCCATTTTTCGAGATCGCGAATATTTTGCTTCCTTGAAGCAACAGATAAAAGATGAGGGAATTCATGTCGGAATCGGATTCTGAAGTTTTAAAAACGCAGAAACCATAAAACACAAAATTTTGCTTATTATTGCCCGATTAGTGACAGGTACTATGCTATAAGAAGTGCGCTTATTTCTTAGCATTAGGATAGGCAGCCCATCTATGTACATATCGAGAAAAAATCACGTGATACACCGTCGCAACAAAATATTGGTTATCTTAGCAAAATCAAGTGTCCTTGAGTCAAAATGACCAGCGCTGGATTAAACTGATCACTGATTGATTGACTGATTAATCGATTAATTAATAATTAATAAATTTTTCTTGATTTTTCGGATGTGTCATGTTTTTTTGTTTATGTTATCGTCGTAAAATTGTGGGCGCTACATTTAGAACATTCAGTTGCAAAGTGAATCATTGAGCTTTCCTATCCACAATACGGTATCTTTTTGCTCACAGACTAGAATAAATAGTTTATGCAAAATTGCTTGTCTCGATGATCTTAAGTGTAAATATCATTAAAACGATTTTAATGTACGCCATACTGAAAATATAAGGAGACGCAATTGGTCCAAATCTAGTCAAAAGGAAGCAAACTGCTATATTATATAATTCGCCATCATTTCATTTCAGGAAAAATTCAAACAGAATAAGTGAGAAACGATGATCGATTCTTGGTTTTAATTAAAAGTTAGCGATTAGTATAATGAACATTTTTCATGCTGTCGTCGTCACCAGACATGCATGTAACGGGGTGATTTGAGGGTATAGACCCCAGAATCGAAAATAGAAAAGTTTTTGAGAAAATGCGGCAAAATAAACGCTAAAAATACATGAAAATTATAAATTTTTCAAAAGTACATGAAATTAACTAGAAAATATTGTTTAATGTACTCGTAGTTCTTACGCAATTTTAGCATTTATGCCACTTTTAAGGTCGTTTCGGCACAACAAAGCTCACTAGTTGACCTCCTGACCGGCTGACCCCCAAGACAGGCATGCTGTGCTGTCATCAGCAGACTTGTACGTGAGGGGGTTGGGGTTAGACCAACTATAATGAATAAATGGAAAATTTCTCCGGAAAAATAAAGGCAGAAATGAAGGCAAAAAACGGATTAAAATTGAAAATTTTCTCAAAAAGTGCTAAAAATTGACCAGAAACTGTGTAATAACGTAGTTTCTAACGCTTTGCTAGCGCTCATACCAGTCTTGACGTCATTTTGACGCAAAAAAGCACCAGTCTCGACCCCCCTCAGACCGGCTGATGACACCCCAGATCGGTCATGTTGGCATCTATGGTCATCACTTGTGTTACCGTCAGCCAACCGGAAGCAGTTGATCAGCCGGTACTGCTCTCCTTTCAAAAACAGTTGGTCAGCCGGTATTGGACACACGAAAAATTTTTATATTGATGGATCTATTTTGATAACATTTATCGGTCACCCGGGACGAAACCAATTTTACATATTATTTTTTGCTTCGATCACATCGACTTTAATTAAATACATGAATTTTCGTTACTACTCTTTATTGCAAGGAATGTAAAATTATTATTTGAAAGCAATATACGCGAAGATAAGAGCAATTTGAAGGTGGTAGGTACTATGCTTGAAAAAATTAACAAAAGCATATGCTTCAATTATCCTGATCTAATACGTCAAATGAAAATACCGAATAAAAGGCAGGTACCTAATGAAAATCAGGGAACGTTTGTGTATTATATATATATATATATGAATTTGTGGGTAACTAAAGATACATGAATGAATTTTCCGGACAATGCGTCTTGGCTTGACAACTGATCAGATCATTTCATATAAACTTACTTTTGTAAGCATCCTTCGAATCTGATTATTTTCAATTTCACAATTTCTAGCTTAACATGTGCATCATTGATTTTGCAAAAAAATTGATTTCCTGGATTATCGTAGAAAAGTAGTTGTCTTATCGAGCACAATGTTGAATTCTACGCATTACAAAATTAGATAGAGCACAATATTATATGTATATATTAAGCGCGATTGAGTTGGCTGATATTTTTTCAAAAATGCGCTTTTCATTTTGATTAATTTTTCATCAAAATAATTCATGCAAATGTGCTATGCAACGACATAATTAACCATGCGTAGCGACATAAGATCGCAATGGCGCTCAATGAATTGTTAGGAACTTATGAGTTGAAAATATCTAATGTAAATTTGAATTGCTGAGGAACACACTATAGCGTGTTAAACATGAGAAAGCGAAGTGAATGTTTCAAAAAAATTGAGCCGTTCTCAATGAGGTCTTAGTAGGGCAAAACAACACGTTTGCGATAATCGATGATCAAAAAATAAAACCCTATTTTGATCTCAAATATTTGATTCTGCATTTACTCTTTTATGGCTTTTCCCACTAAACGGAATAGCACTCAGTTGAATTTTCTAAATATTATTCCATTGTAAACTCAGTTTTAAAGTAAAGTCTTATGTACTTACATGCATGTCCAGCAGCCTCACTTGAATATACTATGCAAGTTTATGAGATTTCTAGATATATATATATATATATATATATATATATATATATATATATATATATAAGCAAATCGTACACTAGGGACATTTACGTATTAGTCAAGGAAATGAAGAAAATATTAATGAAAATGTCAAATTAATATCTGTAACGATTTGTCTGACGAAAAACTATATATTTAGCTATGCATCTCATTTTAGATTTTAGGAGATGATTCACACAATTCAGCTACAAATCTTGTATGTAATCAGTTCTTTACATTGATTTATGCCTCATCTTTCCCAAGAAATTTTGCACTTCCCTTACTGACTGCTCGAAACACGCCGGCTTACTAACAATCATAAATGGGTAGCATCTAAATTCTGGGAAGGGGCAAAAGCGGCAAAAATCTCTAAAAAACATGCCCAAAGTCCAGTTCTGGGGGGTTTATCGATTTCTGCGAGGGGAGAGGCAAAAACCCCAAATGTTCTCCCTCCCCATGAACATGTGTGCTAACAATCGTCTGATTCCATAGACCATTAACGTTATTGAACGCTTGCGATTAATACATACTATTGCTTTTTTTGAGCGAAAGGTGATGTTCAACAAAAATACAACGTAACGCAAGAATTTATGGTGAAAAATTGTCTAAGCTGTCAAAAATTTTTGTTATTATCATTAATCAGGCTATATGACAAATAAACATATAATATGTTGATATTGATTCATTATTATACGTATATAATATATGAAGGTATCAATTGGTTTAACAAACTGCGGTTTTAACACGGATGCATTCACAAAAAATCTTTGAACCTTATGTACAGTACAACTCTATTTTTTGTCGCGAAAACTGTGAAAAAATTCCTGGAGTGTTTTGCATCATCTGTCAAAAAATGTAAGGTTAATGATAACTACTGAACACTGTTTCGCGAATCCTTGAGATTTTATTTTAAAAATGTTTTAGACGAATATACATAAACTGAAGCTTACGGTAATTATGGACTCACCCAGCGTAATTCCAGAAGACTGTAGTTTTCGGTAACTGGATATTCTAAAATGGAAATCGCAAGCTTATGTGAAACGGACTAAATGTATAAAATGAACGAATATTTCGAAAAATTCGTAAATTAGTAGTAGAGCTAGAGCTTCAAATTAATCAGCAGCGTTGTATTCAGTGAGGAAATCTGATTCACAACCAATTAATAGGAAGAGTAGGTACGAAAAGTAATATTCGAATTAAGTATGTGTGTACGCGCAAGCAAGCAATGGTGTTGATAATAAACTGCTAGGTACATAAATTAGGTCAAGCACGGATCTTCTACCTAGTTTGTGGACATTATTAAAATTTATGTTGCAGGATAAGTTGACTCCTTTGAGTTTTCAAGGCTTAAGAATCTGCCATAAATTTATCAGATTATGAAGCAAAGACCGTAACACGTCAGGGCAATTATAATTTTACGGCAGTTACCAGGTCACAACGCACGTGTAAGAATTGAAATCCGTTAGTATTAGCTTAACCCGTTTCAGCAGTCATGATAATGCGCTGACAATGACAGGCATTTTAAAACATTTTTAATATTTTAAGGAATGAATAAATTTTACAACTGCTTCGGACAGTGACATTTATAATTACTGCTTGTATCGCGCGAGTTTGCGCTTGTCATCTAAGAACCTTTCATTCAATAACTAGGACAGACTTGCAGCTATAAATTTCATTACTAGAATTATGAGTCTCAGCATCCATATAATTAAGTCAACATAATAGTTTTAATACTCAACATTCAATTTGCAATTGGAATGCAAAAACATGAATTTTGTGTCATGATCATGGATGCATAGTATGGTTGATCCGGGAGGTTAGCCGGTCAGATAGTCAAGAATTGAGCTTTTTTGGGCCAAAATGACCTCAAAAACTAACAAGCGCTAAAATAGCGTCAAAACTACGTCATTAATTACACAATTTCTGGTCAATTTTAAGACTTTAGAAGAAAATTTTCAATTTTTCATCCAATTTTTTCGCCTTCATTTTGCCTCATTTTACCGAAAAAAAATTTCCCATTTCTCCATTGTAGGGGTCTAGATCCCCCAAATTCCCCCACGTGCAAGTCCGGTCATGATCATTGGACGAAGCATAACTGGTTTGAGGGGTGGCCTTAAAAATCGGCATAAATGCCAAAATACAATAACAATGACATTTATACTTTCTAGTCCATTTCGTGCTTTTTTTTAATAAAGCAATTATTTTTATTCGATTTTTAACGTTTGCTTACCTATGCAATGCAAAAAGGGAGCTTTAAGGTACCTATGTAGCTTGATAATGACAAAACGCGCACACAAAATCCTTAAATTTTGGCTTTTAGCTTTCGATTACTAATTCTCCTAGTGACCCTGAATTATATAAATATTTTTTATTCCCTAATGCTAAGAGTGAAATGCGTGGTAGGCATGCGTGTCCTTGTGGAGTGGTTGACCCTCTCAAAATGGCTACTTACCCACGCAAAATAGCTGTAACCCCCTGAATTGACGATTTTTCGTAAAAATTGTAAAAAGTGTGCCATTTTAAACGTTCTAGCTCATTTTTGGCTCAAAAGTCTCAAATTTTCGGGCGCATCGCGCCATATATTCATTTTTTGAAAATATGCTGTCCAATTTGCTCTATTTTTTCTTAGGTTTTTTTTAGATCTTCTTATGTTTTTACATTCTAGAAATACCAAGTATTGTCTGAAACGCCAGAAAACAGTGATTCTGACATGTACCCATCATTTTTAGTCAAAAAATACTTTCTAAAAATTTTCTCAGCCAGACCCCTAGGATTCTTATGCTGTACATGTATGTATGGTGACTAGCAGTTTGGAAGCCTCAACGATACTACGAGTATAATGACCTTTTTGGACAAATTAATAAATGAATAAATCAGAGTTGTCGAAACTATATGCAATGTCATTTTTGCATGATCTGGAATACTGATTTCTTTGGAACGAATCTTAATAGTTTTTATATTTAGTAGAAACTAAACTGCTTGAAAATAACTAAATTTTAAATTACCCTGACAGGCTGTCCGCTAAGCATGCATAAAAATTATTCAGAATAGGTACTTACTCAATTAATATTTGTTAGCTGATAGTTTTATTACACAGAGAGCTAATAAACTATAGAGAAGCTTATTCGAAAGAATAGATTAATTCCCAACAGATATTCTGAAGCAGAGAAGGGCGGAAAAGACATCTTAGCAAAAACTTTCACGGTTAATCGTTATAAGCCGCCACGATTCGGAAAAAAGTTAACCTTCATATTCATTAGGACTATTGGATTGCTGGTTTTGGACTTTAAATTTTAAGTAACATTTGAAGCACGCTTTGTCTAACTAAAACAGAAGGCGACGAAATTTGCAGCTGACGTTTTAAAGATACTCGTTTTTCATTTGAGTGTTCTTCCGTCGAAGTTAGAGTATAAATTTTCCGTTCAATATACATATTTTTGTGTGTATTTCACTTTCTTTTAACGCTCTCTGAATGACAACTTAGTATTCAAGTTTTAGCTTATTTCCTTGACTACATTTGATCTTATGAAACCATCTTTTGATTTTAGACTGCACGATTATTATCTAAAAGCGGACATTCCCATAACTGCAGACCTTTCTCATAATCAAAAGTTTTACAATTTCTCAAATAGTTGTTAGAGGCTTTTTAAATCATTTTATCTTTCTTCGATCACAAATGATAAACTTCGACTATGGTGAGCATCTACCGTTTTACAGTACCTATAATTCAATAATTTTCTGTATCAAGATAATTTTTGGAAAAAAGACGTTTGCAAAGCAGTTTAAGTGGCTGCATGTAAAATTTTATACATTTGTTAAATTTTATACATTTGTTAAGTCTACAGTTCTTAAGTATTCAGAAAAGTGGAGCAAGCTCTATTGTTTAGATAAATTGATTCAAGTACTTAACTTTTTCAAAATTTATCAGAGCTTTTTCGCCTTCGTAATGCCCAAAACAAAAAATGAAACATCATCTATTCTGACACTACAGAAGATCAAACCGACTCCGTAATTAATCTAAAGGCTATTTGAATTTTAATTTGCTCGAATTACATTTTTAAGGATCTTAAAAGCAGACGTTTCCGGGGAAATTCAATCTATACCGGACCACTTCCGTCAAAGCCAGGCGTCAAAGAGTACATAACAGCTTTTCCATGTTTTTTCAACGCAATTTTTACTAATATCGTTCTTTTGATAGAATACACATAAGGTATGATGGGGAAACGCTTAAATGAATACGTATTGTACGTATAGACAAGCTTTTCAAAGCTTCCTCGCTTATTAGCTATTTTGCGCTACAGCTATGCGATTACGTTATATTTATGTTCTAAAGACTGCTATGTCGGTCGGGGCATTTTGCTTCTCGAAACAGCTGAGTAAAGCTTATCATACGCATAGGATACGTCCAGGGACACACACAAATGTACATACATACATCCAAAATATATGAATATAGATAACCGAAACGTAAATTTTAGGGCGGACCAATATTTCGATTCCATCCATCTCTAGTTCGCTCCCTCTTGGTGAGCTTAAGACGTTAGGCTTTTTGAAGCACACACGCACACATTTCATTCTTAGCCTTCGTACTCCACAAAATAAATAATATATGTACATACATTTAAAGGTATGCATCATCATTTAGCTTTCTTTTTACTACATTGCACGCGTATTTTTCGTTTCGGTAAAATTATCGATAGCGCAGCGACGGCATTTGCTTGAAAATTTTGTACTATCGTCTTTTCTGTACACTCATTTATGCCTTTATTATTTTTGGATGATTGTTTTTGCTTACTCAAGATATTAGGAAAGGAACTCTAAATTAAAACGGCGCAGCGAACTTTATTCCTCAGAATTATACCAAAAAAGGACTCGAAAACTAGTCGCGCGAAACTTCCAGCATTATTAATGCAGTGAGGAATGCACTCGTTGTTCCATGGGCGGAAAAGCGAGAATTTGCGCTGCTTATTTAGATTTTGATTCATGGTTAGCTTAAAATGTCAATGGCCCCAAACTAAAAATTCTTTTGCTCTGGTCGTTAATCACTCCACTTTTTCAACACAGGGTAACTAAACCATTGATGTAGATGAATAGTTCTAAGTCACTTTTCTTTACCTAGAAATCATTGTATTAATGATTTAATAACATATCACTTCTGCTAATTCGTCGTCTGCGGATTTTTAAAATTAATTTGACCAGATAGCTCAGCTGAATTGACGACTAAATAGATTTCGGCTTCAAGGATAGGAGATAAAATAAATAATTCTTTTAAATTATTCTGGATTATTGCTTCTTATGCTGCCAAGTCATCAAAAAAGGATTCCGTGCTTACTATGTCATATGCTTTGGAAGCGAATCGCGCGCAAATTAAGCACTAATATCTTTTTATTTTCGATCGCACATTTGTTTTTGTAGTTTTCGTACATAAAATTGTCAGTCTGCTGTTGAGTCTGGTCTGTTCAGGGGTCAACAGAATGACCTCATGAGCTAATATCCTGAAACTTTGGTCTAAGCATTCAAACTGCAAAAGCTGATATTGCATTTTGCAAATGATCTAGCAATTTTGAGATAAAAATATTAATTATTATCCATTTCTGGCTTTAATTTTTCTTATTTTCCCAGAAATTCTTCCAGTTCTTCTTCTAGAAGTCTAGATATTTTCCGCAGGCGCATTTGTGTTGGGCTTGGGATGAAATTTCGGATAAGATTATAAGTGCAACGAAGATTTATACAGGGTTGTATGCAAAAGCAAGCTTTTTATCTAATTCAGAGAGTTGGAATCATATACGGGCAGCAGTCTGATTCTCAGGATCTGGATGGTGTAAAACATCAGCTGTTTGCCTGTGTGTCCAGGAAATTTCGCGTTTTATATTCTGTTGTCTTTTTTTCCATGCGAAATGTTAATCCTTGTGTTTATCCTGAATAAAGTATTAGTATTAGTAAGTAAAAATCTTGAAGAAACATGATAAAAATTCAATGTTGAAGGTCTGCTAGGGAGTCTGCTGTTTTCTAGGGGTCTAATACCCTAACCCTCGCCCACGTGGCTGGAATCTGTCCTTTTCCCATTATTTCAATTTTTAAGATTTGTTCTATACTATTGATTATCTCTTATAATTTGCACTTTCCGATTTTTGTTCACACGTGGGCGTAGGGGGTTTGGGGGTATGCACCCTCCAGAAACCAAAACAGCCCCAGAATTCAATTTTTGAAAATTTTTTCTTTTCTTTCTCGCAATTTTCGGATGCCAATGGAAAGTGCTCGATGAGAAACGTTGAAAAATGGTGTTTTTCGCCATATCGCTATTTTTAGGGCATTTTTTCACCCTTAAAAAATCTTGCAACCCCCGGAATTTAGGAGCCGCCCACCTATGGTGCCGAACATTATTTCTGTATTCAAAGGCTTTGATTCAATATGCTGATACCAATGATGCTCCGATTTGATTTCGTATCTTGAACGAAGATACAAAAGGTCGCCTAACGGTCAAAAACATTTTTTATTAAATAGCATGTTTTTTTCTGAAATTTTGACAATCCACATATCTGATATTCTATAAATTCTACGGAAAAAACGCATTTTCTTTCATTGCCGTGGGCAAAGCAATTTTGTCTAGTCAATGGTCATTAATATACTTGACATAAAGAGTAGCGTTGTTAAAAGTTAACGTTATTTAATTATCGTTAATTATTAAAACGTATTTTTCAGCATAACATTCTTCATAAATTTTTGTATTCTTTACATATTCTGGTAGAGAATTTTGTGCTGAAGCTATGCAGTATAACTTCATGCAGTATAAAATCCACTGGCATCAATATAAAGGTGAAAAAACGAAATTAATGTCATTTCTAATATTTCGCTTCGACTGGAAAAATCAAAACATTCTTTTACTGTGAAAAGTATTTCACCAAAGTATTAAGAAGGACGCTTTATTTTCCAGCAAATAATGGGATTTTAACGGTTAACAACCCTAACTAAGAGCAAAACAGTTTTGCTGAATTAACTTCTAATAGAAAATCTGATTGGATACACCGCACTGTTGGGTACGTGTAATTGGTATTGTTCACATATTCGCTGGGATTTTCGCTTAATCATTGGCGTCACTGCAGCTAATAAATCAGATGTCGAATAACCGTAAAAAACATAACTTCCAAGAAATAGTGTCGAGATCAAATTTATTCGCTAATAACTAAATCATTATCAAGGACCAACCGGATGCACGGATTAGCTTATAGGATGTTCCGGTTGGATCGCACTCATACTATAGTACAAAAAATATTCTTTGCGTCGTTTAAATCAGTGCATAAATCTAAATAAAGTTAAATGACCCAAAACAACTTTAACACCTACGAGTCTTGCATTTGCCAAGGACTAAGCAAATAACTAGTTTTTATGAAATATACTCGTAAAAATCTTCCTTTATCGAAAGCTTACGAAGACAGGATTCCATTCATTCATTTGATAAATGAACTAAGTAAATTGAATTGAAAATTTGAATAAAATCATTAAATGCGCCTCAGAGCTTACACACATCGTTATATTAGTTGTCGTTCTGTATAAGAAACTAAAGCGCGATTTCTGAAGTTCGTTCAGTGCATAATTTGCCGTACAGCCGTACATGTTCTTGATATGTTTTGTTTACAAGAATATTGCCCAAATAATCTACTTTGTATGCTACAAACTATTAAGCAACATCAGTATGTTTGTTTATACCTAGCGATCTGGATACAAATTCATACAAATTACGAAAACAATCACGAGAAACTTTTTCTTCATTTCGGTTAAATTTCCTTACGCGAAATAAGTCGCTGACAATTTAGGATGGAAGTCGATTAAATAAAAAAATTCCTCTGATTATACTTATAAATGACAGCATAAAATTTTTAAGGTGCTCTGCAGTTCAAGCTTAAAAGCTTTGCAATGTAAATCCTACATTACCATTATACACTGAGCTTCGAGAAAGACGGAAGTTTCTTACAAGTTTCCAAGTTACTTATTCAAATAAATTTCGCCTCGCAATTTTCATCCATAGAGCTGCAGCTGAAGGGAATTGCAATTCTGAAACGCGTTCTCGCCTTACTTGCACTAAGCTTAAGTGAAAAAATCAGATCCGTCAAATCGATTTTTAGGTTTTTATTCAAAATTGTTCTATTCAAATTAAATGTTCATAAACGTCCATCCTAAAGTAGGTAGGTACTTATTTTCATTGTTTGTTCGTGCTAGAAGTTTCCATAGTATAGTAATGGAGCTATTCCCTCGGCACGGTCTCTGCAAAAGTGTAAAACAGTTAGTAATTTGACTTTTTAGGATGCAGCTGTCATAATCTATGTTTTTGCGATAGTAATTTAATTTTCGCGTATTTCGTGTTATTCTATTTTTAAATTCAACTTACTCATCAACATAAAGCAAGAATTGAACGCCAACTGCAAGGTCTTCGCCATGAGATTATAATCAGTCGTTTGTTTCTTGCACTTTGATTCTCGAAATCGCTCGGTAATTAAGTTCAAGTTAAAATTTAGAACGCGATTACTTGTCAAAAAAGGGCAGTGAAATTTAGTTTGTTAGCTAACCACCAAATGGCTTATAAGGCTGTGAGTTAGAATCATATACGCACAATACGGCCTATTTTGTGAATCAGCCGGCCCGGAGTAATTTAGTGAGCTTTTTTAGGTCAAAATGAACTCAAAAACTGGTTGGTATAAATGCTAAAATAGCATTGAAATTGCGTTATTCCACAGTTTCTGGTCAATTTTATACACTTTTGAGGGAAATTATTGATTTCAACCCTATTTGGCCTTCATTTTGCCCCATTTTCTCCAAGAATTCGCTGTTTTTTACTATTCAGGGGGTCCAGGCCCCAACCCCCTCCCTAAGTGCACATTTTAATATGATCCCAACCAAAAAATCTGACATGAACGTATTTTGATTTTTCATATAATGTTGTCAAGCTAATTGAAAAATTTTAATGAAATCAGTTGTACTACTGATAATATTTTAAAGCCAATTCCTTTTTTCAAACCTTTCACCTCAGGATTGGTCTTCTTCTTCATTGTTGTACCTATAGTATGTTTCACACAAGTTTGAGCATAAGTTGTCAAAACTATGTCCCACAGTAAGCCGACAGATTGCGATTTTAGCATTGATTTAATATGTAATAATCGTAATCCGTCGGCTAACTTTCGAAAAAATCTGAAAATTTGTGCCCAAACTTATGTGAAACAGACTATAATTCAGCATTAATAGTGTCTTGGTATCGAGACATTCGACGGTTTCTGTGCAAGAAATTTACTATTGTTTATAATCGGCGATAAACAACTTTTTGTCATAAGAGTAAAATATGTTTGATGTTTAGCGTGCAGCTTCTGGGAACAGCTGCCTATTTAAATTCCGCAGCAGCTCCACTATCGAATCATATTTATGCACGGTGGGCGTTTTGACTTTGACGACGGTGGCACTTACTGTGGAGGTTGGGAAGAAGGCAAAGCACACGGTCATGGAGTTTGCACAGGCCCTAAGGTTCATTGTTGAAAGCTTGAATTTTTCTATTATCCGTGCATGTAACGTAAAGGCAGGCGCGAATTTATAGGGGGCGGGGGGCGATTGTGTCTCAACAGCCCCACCAGTCCCACCGTCCCAACAGCCCCACCGTCCCAACAGCCCCACCAAAAATTCCAACAGCCCCACTCGTCCTGACAGCCCCACCAGTCCCAACAGCCCCACCGTCCCAACAGGTCCACCAATAATCCCAACAACCCCACCAATCCTAACAGCCCCACTAATCTCACCAAACCCACCGTCCCAACAGCCCCACTGTTCCAACAGCCCCACCAGTCTCAAGAACCCCACCAGTCCCAACAGTCCTACCGTCCCAACAGCCCCACAAACAATCCCAACAGCCCCACCAATCCCAACAGCCCCACCAATAATCTCAACAGCCCCACCAATCCCAACAGCCCCACCAATCCCAAAGGCCCCACCAATTCCAACAGCCCCACCAATCCCCACAGTCCCATAGTCCTAACAGCCCTACCATCCGAACAGCCCTACCGTCCCAACAGCCCCACCAGCATACGTGAGCAGCAAGAAAATTCTGGGGTGCCAGATTTTTCAAAGGTCAAAAAATGGCCTTAAAAATGGTGGTATGGCGAGGGAAACACCATTTTCGACGTTTCTCATCAAGCACTATCCACTGGCATCAAAAATTGTGGGGGAAAAACAAAAAAACAAAAAATCGAATTCTGGGGGTATTTTGGTTTCTCGGGGAGGGGGGAATGCATACCCCTAAACCCCTCACGCCCAGTGGGGTAAAGTGACCGAGAAATGTGCTAAAAATAGAATTCCGAGGCGTCTACCATAATTTAGGAGATTTCCAGAATTTCGGGTTGGGGAGTTAAATTCTAAACATCCCCTCCCCCACGCTTATGTGTGGTCGGGACAGTGCGACTGTTTGAATAGTAGGACTGCTGGAACGGTGGAACTGCTGGGATTGGTGGGGCTCTTGGGACTGGTGGGGCTGTTGGGATTGGTGGAGCTGTTTTGGGATTTGTGGAGCTGTTGGGATTCTTGGTGGGGCTGTTGGGGCGGTGGGGGCTGTTGGGATTGGTGGGGCTGCTGGGACGGTGGGGCTGTTGGGATTGGTGGGGCTGTTGGGATTGGTGGGGCTGTTGGGATTATTGGTGGGGCTGTTGGGACGGTGGGGCTGTTGGGACTGGTAGGTCTGTTGGGACGGGTGGGGCTGTTGGGATTTTTGGTGGGGCTGTTGGGATGGTGGGGCTTTTGGGACGGTGGGCTGTTGGAACTGGTTGGGCTGTTGAGACATCACCCGGGGGCAACCACCCCTGTCGTTAAAAATAGTTGGGAGTAATTGAGAACGATATGCATTTTTGATGATTTTAGCCATGTTTTATCATGATTTTTCATATTTTTCTTGCGGTTCGCGCGGGGTAATACTCATTAATAACATTTACTGACTTTCTTAGCGTCCTAAAGACTTCATTTTTATGTCATCAGAGTTGTTTATGTACATAGCACGGATTTTTTAGTTCTTAAAATGATTTCTCGAGTATATTTTCGGTGCTTTTTGTCAATTTTTTTACTGATTACGCACGTTATTCGTAGAAAACTTTAATAATTTTCAAACTTTTTTTGGATGACAAACGGTTCTGTCTACTAAAAGACAAAAAACCGATACTTTCAGCATAATGAACGGATTTTTTTTTGCAAAATTTTTGACACAACTTGGAAAATTTGAGGTTTCACCCTCCTTGCCAGAACAACTCCTGGATCCACCACTGATAAAAGGGCGAATAAATTAGGCTCTGTCGCTAGAAGACACTTTTATTCAATTTCAAGTTAATATTATGAGCAGATTTAATATAAATGCAGGATATTCACTCCAGCAGTCATTCATTTCATAATACGAGGGTAAAACCGCTGCCTCATTGACCGAGAATCTTTTGTAAAGGCAATATTTCGTCCAGCTTTATCAGTGGCATATATGGAGGCTTCGACAGTCCAAAACATGTCTAGAAAAATTATTGATTGCAACTTCACTAAATTCATGGAAGTACCTAATTTCTCTGGTTAATTACTTTTTAGTATTTTGCTGCATTCAGATGTTGGTCGATGTCTAATTAATTAAACTACGCGATTCCCACATTTTCAGCCATCTCTTTAATTTCTTTAAACCTCTTCTAGCTTTCTGCGTACATAATCCCTTATCTTTTTTACTCAGTTTGCTCTTAATATTTAAAACTCAAAAATTCGTTATCCGAATCGCTTAAATACCTGAATCGATAAGTACGAGGCCAGTATCATAATTAAACAAACTGATTTTTCAATCAATTCTGAAACTCCGTAATGTGTGTGTGTGTGTGTGTGTGTGTGTGTCGAAAAAATTGGTTTAAAATATGTTGTTTGTGATGTTTATTCAGCGTAAGATCAAGTTAGAAAAATACTACCTGTCTGATCCTGGAATCCATGTGCTTTAAATGTCTGTACGTTAAGTAGGTAACCGCTAAAAATTCCCATTTCCACATCGCATTGTCTTCGATTGCAGAAATATCTCAAATCAAAATTTGGGCGAACGATCGTGAAAAAAGAAGGTAACGAAATACATGTGATCATTTACATACATTATATCGTTTTACGAACACATGCTGAGTTTGCAATATGCATGGATGGAAATGCACTGAGTTTTGAATGATGAATACCATTCTGCTTCTCTAATTGTTTAAGAGGCGGCCAGATGTTGCCTTGAATTTGACAAATAATAAAGGAATAGGCAACATTCGCTTTTCCAAGCCGTCTGACAAATTAGCTGTACTAAATAAGGTGTTTTTCCCAGTGAAACCGATTGTACCTTATTTTTCTTGAGAGTCGATTGCGTGTGCATGAATCTTGGCTTAACCAAACTAAGAAAAGTGTGAGAAAATTTTGAAACAAATTTTAAGTAAATATGTTTAAGGGCCAGGGCGAATATTCCGGCGCTTGGCATTATGGGTTCGAAGTGTCGGGCGTCTATACATGGCCCAGTGGCAACAGTTACGACGGTCAATGGCAAAATGGGAAACGACATGGATTGGGCATTGAGCGTCGAGGCCGCTGGGCATATCGAGGCGAATGGACTCAAGGATTCAAGGGCAGATATGGTGCCCGATACAGCACCAATTCGAGTGCCAAGTACGAAGGCACGTGGGCGAATGGTCTACAGGACGGTTATGGCCAAGAAACTTACGCCGATGGAGGTACTATCGATTAACGCGTTATAACAGGCGTGGAGATTTGAGGGCTGAATATCCCGAAAACTAAAAAACCCGCAGACTATAAGAATTAAATTTTCAATTTTTCAGCAATTTTCTACATTAATTTCGAGTCTGCCCATGTACGATGATCACACGAGTTCTTAAAATATTACAGGTTGTCTAGTGCCCTGAGCAGAGGCGTAGCCAGAATGTTGATTCTAAAAAAGGAGACGGGGGCGCTAGTGTACAATTTGTTTTACGTCTCTTGGAGCATTTCAGATACGGTTTTGTTATATGTATATTCATTATTGTACTAGTTATATTTGCGCATCATGGGATCTGACGCATCGGACGAACCCGAACCTTTCTAGTGGTTGAGAAGTTCAGAGGCGCTAAAACTTTGTTGTTTCAATGTCTATACTTCTGAACCTTTAGAAAGCTCTAGATGACCTCTAGAAAGGTCTTATAAGTACTTCTAGAAAGGCGACTGTTCAACAATCTAGAGGTTCAGAAGTTCAGTGGTGCTTAGTGAAGTTATTTCTAGTGGTCAGTTTGTTCCTTTGATGAACAATTTTCTAGCTAAAACAGCATCGACTAAAGCTTTTTACAAATCAAATAATTAATTTTGTATTTCTAGCTGCTAAATTGGAGAAGGAGTGATCGATTTACTCAACTTAATCACTCAAAATTTCATTTCTGTCACTTTTCTGATTGTTGCTAAAAATTACTCTAACAACAATTCTTGTGCTTCTCAATTTCAATTTCCCGCAGAAGTGAAATTTTTTGATTACTAACGCAGGAAATGCATTAAAACCGAAATAATCCAACTTTATAAGTGTATAACGCTTTACTATTTGTCTACAATGGTTTGCCTTAAAGGAAATCTTCATCTCTGAACTACTGAACGTCTAGAAAGTATATCTGAACCTCTTAAAGACTAACCTTTTTTGAAGTCGCATATGCAACAGAACACCTCTGAACCTCTGAAGCGCGCCTCCGGACCACTGAACAACTGAATCACTGAATCACCGAATCTCTGAATTGGTGCAACAGATCTCCCGCGAAACGCGAATATTTTGGGGATATCGACACCAAAAATGCATAAAAATGATTAACTTTGTGCGCAGTGCAGAACTGTTGGAAAGTCTGACACTGAAAAATGCGTAAAAAAGCAAAAATTCTGAGATTTTGCATAGAATTGATTAAATTCTGAATAATTTCGGAAATTTCGACACACGCATAAAAAGGATTGAATTCTTGCAACGCTCTAGAATTTAGGAAATTCGGATAGGTACTATAATATGCATTAAAACGATCAAATTCGGATAATTTAATTAGTTTGATGCCAAAAACATATAAATGATTGAATTTAAGTGAAGAGCACAGCATAAAAATTATGAGGACTTTGACGCAAATGTAATTAAATTCACGAGAATTTCGGACATCCTATGGCAACTTCTAGTGCATTAAAATGTTTAATTGATATGGAGCACAGCACGAAAAGTTTGAAGATTTTGACAACCTAAAATGCTTAAAAATCATTAAATACAAAGGAATTTCGGAAATTTTGATATAAAATACGAAATTTTCGAGATTTTGAAACAAAAAAACGCAATTAAATGATTGAATTCATACAAAACAAAAACTTTTTCCATTCAAATTCTTTGCCAGGTAAGCTAATTAGTGCTTGACTAGCAGGGGAAGAATTGAAGAATGTGTTTTTTCATTTTTCACATTATGTAGTACATACCTATATTTGGTTTAGGGTCGATTGGCAGCCAAATTTAAATAAATTTTTATTCTGGTTAAAAATAAAGTTCCTCACTGATTGTGTTCAAAGTATTAAACATTAATTATCTGCATACACAAATGCAAAAGTATCAGTTACACTCATATCTGGTGAGTTATTCCAAAAGTAACTTAAGCGAACAAAAAGACGATATTGATCTAACAATAGTAAGAATAGATACATATGTCAATCATAAATGCTAGTGGAAGCAATTGTAAACTTATTTTTAAGCACAACCTGGCGCCTGAAATTTTTCGCTTTTATTTGTTTCATTCCATTGAAAAATGCCTTGATTTGGTTTGAGGGGAGTACGTGCCCCCTGTGCCATCCCCTGGCTACGCCCCTGGCCCTGGGCAGAATCCTAAAATTTTTCTCGAATAGTCAATTTTTGCTGCCTGAGAAAAATATTTTTATATTCTTTGACGTCATTTCGCCTTGTCTTCCGAAATATGATTGGGTTTTTGGATGACGATGATGATTCATGCATGCAATGAATAGCGAAAAAACATTGGGCTAGCCGGGACTTGAACCCGGGCTTCCTGGTTACCGGTCAAGCTAGCTGTCAGCGTTAGGAACGAATGGCACCCGAATAGTTGCATTTTTGATTGGGTGTGCACCACTGGCCGCCATCTGGGGTCCTACAAAATAGCTTTTCGTCACCTGAAATGCCGATTAAGCTATACCTACCGAAACAACTTACAGCGAGCACTGACTAAGCTTAGACTGACTCGTTGAATGCACGTTTATGAAATTTGCATATAAAAATGAAATTTCTTTTTACATATTCAGAAACGACATGCACATAATTCAATATTTTGCTATATGTGCTGGAAAATTAAACTTTCGTTAATCTGAAAATTTATGCAAATTTCGGGGTACTGCGTTTGAATTTTAAAATGTTCGGAATAAAACGCTTCAACATCCATGACGCAAAAAGTAATTAAAGGTGGTAGGCTAATTTTTTTCATGCTGCAGAATTTTGATTTGAGCTAGAGCATGTAGGATCCAGCATTTTTATGTCTTGTTCATGTGTTCCAGACCATTATTCAAGATTGATATCAGTTTGATCAACCCAGTCGGCCTTTAATCAAACAAAAATTGTCTATTCGTAATTTTTGGCTGCAATTAGACATTTTGAGTTATTCATAATACATGTATGCCGGATGATAGATTTCTCGCATACTTTCTAATCTGACTTAACAAACAATTGCGTAGAAACGTCAGCTGTTGTTCATTCTCGGAAATGTTGACTATTTAGATTCTTTTTATCTACACATTACTGATCGCTTTAGTTATATTTTCCACCAGAATGATAGCTTGCATGCAAAAGCGTAGCAAGAAGCTATCGAGTCTACTCGAAAAGTCTCAGTAACTGGTCTAACATACTTTCTATATTTTACGCCAGATATAATAAAAGCATATAAGTGTTTCTTTGGGCTTGCTGGTTCCTTAAATGCTTTGAATATTGGTTAAGCTTTTTCTCACTTCCATTAGAGCAAGAGACATCGTTAGACTAATGCAAATTTAAAAAATGGCCAACTTTTATGTACATGTGCGCCTCAGCAAGCAAGAATGGATTTTCGACGCATGCATTGTTAGCGAGATAAAGAATGCATATGTTTTTAATTTTCTGTTATTATTTAGAATATTAAAAATTTTCATTATGCTGCTTAAAATAATTACATTTATAAATTTACTCAGCACTTAGGAATCGAAGTTTTGTGTCTGATTGTGCACGACAGAGATTTTAAGCTAGACACAGATTTTCTAGTATAAAAAGGTACATTTTTTAACTAATTTCGTACCGGAAATTTTGAAAATTCGGACCGTTTCATTACGAAATCTTAATCAGCTCTATATTTCACTTGCATTAATGGTAGGAATTATATAACTTTATTAATAATTATGCTTTAATTTGAATTTCCTAATTTTTGGACGCCTACAACAAAAATGATTCTGAATGCAATAAGATCCTGAAAATGGTTGAAATGCGATTGCACGCATGAACAATGAGTTTCAGCAGCTAGCTGGCCGTTATGTAGGTAAGTCTGGGACTGAACTGTAGTTCATGCGTGAGAACATCAAAATTGATAGACTAGTCTGAAAGGCGGATTTCAAAATCGGGGTGCTGCTCCCGCAAAGTATTCATCTTTGGAATCTTCAGGCGCTTCGCACCGCATCGGTCGGTTCATTGAATGACAAATATTGCTTCCGGCGACCACTGTATTTTTCATTTCAAGTCGGAAATTCCTGAAAGCCTCATCGTTTTGACGTAAGGATGATAAATAGATTGCTGCTTTTAGCGGTTTAGTTTAAAATCGAATTTTACTGAGTTTATTGAAGATTTTAATCGTTTACATTATAAGAAATATAGATTATTCATGCTTTTGTCCTTTTATGTGAGTAACCAGACATGCTATGGCCTCTGAATTTTCCATATTTCAGTGTGCTAATTAAATTATTAACGGTAATCTTATTCGTACGTACATGATCACTGAAAAATTAAGTTGCTTACATTATTTTTTGTATTCTAATCTTTAGGCGTATATGAAGGCCAATGGATGAGGGGTATGCGACATGGCTATGGCATCAGAAAAAGTGCTCCGTTCGGCATAGCTGCAAAGTACAGATCCAGATCACATGCACACGCCTCTCTATCTTCGCTAAGATCAGATCAAAGTGACGAAAATCATGGAAGGGAATTCAAAAGTAAGAAATGGACTAGCTGCATTTCTAGTCATCAAGTAAAGCTCCGAAGAAATCATTGAACGTATGACTAAATCTATTCAGCTTTAAGAGTAGATGAACTAATGATCGATCTCGCACTCGCTATTTATCTAGTCCCATTTTTTAATAAGATAATAAGGGACTGAAATTTATGTTGAAGTGTAACATCAGATTCTTTAGAATTCCTTGTGTGATAATTGAAGAGTACAGTTCGACCATATGCACCGCATGGTCGATCTGGGGGGTCAGCCGGTCTCTGGAGATTTAATTAAAGAACTTTTTTGGGAGGGAAATAACTTTAAATGCTGAAATAGCCTTAAAACGACGTTTTTTCTTAGTCTGGTCACAAGCAATTGTGAATTTTATTTTATCCATTTTGGCCTTTGTTTTGCCTCATTTTCCGAGAAAATTTTCCATTTTTCCATTCCGTTGGTCTCTCCTCAAAAAATGTATGTCTGGTACCATGGATGCATAGCATGGCCGCTTTGAGGGTCAACCAGAGAGTATTTTTGTGCTAAAATGGCTTCAAAAACTGGCAAAAAAGCTAGAAATGGAGTAATAAAAAAGTGCGTTAATCCGCACTTTCTGACGGCAGTCGTCATTTCCTCAATAGGTTTTTTTCGGATCTAGTATACAATTTACCCACCAGCGTTTTTTAGCCGATCCATATTGTATTGTAATGTGTCATGTGTAATGTATAATGTGTAATATGAACACTTTACACATTACACATTACACACTACACATGACACATTACGCAATACACATTACACATAACACATTACATATTACACACTACACAAAAAACGTTGGTGGGTAAATTGTATACTAGATCCGTTTTTTCTTTTACTGCATTGAACCATCTTACTTACATGGAGATGATGTCGTTAATTAAAATCGCAAATTGAGTCAAGCCCGCGATGACCCTAAATTAGTTGCTGAAACTTTTAATCTCAAATATAAATATTAGAAGCACTCTTGAACGTTCTGTAATGCATTATAAAGTGAATGTAGAATAAAATTAAAACATATATAAAATAGTTTTCCGAGCTAACACAAATTGATATAATCCTTACAATTAAACTATCTTAATTGATATTGTTGATTACAAGCTTTTTCACAAAAACTGTAATTTCCCATTGTTTTTAACCTCAATCTTGCCTTATTTTGCCTGATTTTTCTTATTTTGCATAAACGTAGCTAACGTAAGCCCGACTAAATGCGCACCTGATTTAATTGAATTAGCGCTATTTTAGTATTTATATCTCCACAACATTTGATAATTTTTACTTTTCTAAATCATTAGTTATTATCTTTGTATTTTACTACTTCATTAATGCATTGTAAGCCCAGCAATTTGCAATATTAGAAGTTATCATATACGTAGTTTCATTTTTCTTTCTACTTTATCATCAGTAGCGTTTTAGGAAACAGAAGGTCGTTGAATGAACTGATGAGCACCGCTTTGTTTATTAATTGGTTTTGTTTTTCCAGGAATTCCAGATGACAGCAGAGGAGGTTTCGTTCTCAGGGCAAGGAGCGAGTTAACGTCCGGGCATCGTTCACTTTCTGAAAGGTCGATGGCTGTCAAACGAACCATTCTGCAAGGCTTCAGATTTAAAAAGCAGCACTCGACTGGAGAAATTGATAAAACTGGTATTAAGAACTTATTCAACTTCGCTACTTCCGGTTTTTTGCGCACTACAAAGATAAAACATGCAATATACTCCCAGCCACACGTGAGCGTGGTCGGGTGGAGGGGTCCGGGGGTTCTAGACCACACATGCACATGATCGGGGGGAGTTCGGGAGGTCTTGACCCTCCAGAATGGAAAAATGGAAAATTTTGTGTTGAAAATGAGGCAAATGAAGGTCAAATTGAAAAATTTTCTTCAAAAGTGTTTCAAATTGACCAGAAAGTGTGTAATAATGTAGTTTTAACGCTATTTTAGCACTTTTATCAGTTTTTGAGGTCATTTTGGCCCCTAGAAACTCAATTTTTGACCCCTCCCCAGAACGGTTTAACCCTCCTCCTCGAGATCGGCCATGCTGTGCATCTATGGTCTGGACCATACGTAGACAGCAAGGAAATTCTGGGGGCTTAAATCGCCAAAAATTGCTAAAAATGTTACCCAAAATAGAATTCTGGAGGTCTACAGTAATCTGCGGGGTTTTTCAACTCCTGCGGGGGTGTATACGCCCTGACCCCCCACGCCCATGTGCGGTTTGGACTCTCCAGAATCTGAAATACCGCCCGCCTGAATTCGGCAGATCCCCAAAATTGAATTTTGGTGCTATTTTTGGCAAGTTGGCCCTTATCAGACCCCCAGAATTTCGTTGCTGCCCATGTAAGATCGCAGCCCAAGCTGGGCCTATTTTACTTGAAATCATAAAACCAAACCTAATTTTTCTCCTTCCCTTAATGATAGAATGCTAACCTCTATTACTTAATCCAATCAAGTCACTTGCAGCTTTCTTTTTAATGATCCAACTCACGATTTGAAAATTTTATAGTGACATTTCTTCCATATAGTGCATTTTCCTTGGGACTTTAGTTTCCCATGGAAATTTTTCATCCCTTTTTCGCCTTTATTTTGCCTCATTTTCCCGAGAAAATGTTCCATTTTTATCCTGGGTGGTCTAGACCCCCCTAAACCCCCCAAATGCATGTAAGGTCATGACCAGACATGCACGTGGGGGAGTTTTGAGGGTCTAAACCCTTAGAATAGGATAATTGAAAATTTTCTGAGAAAAATGGGGCAAAATGAAGACTAAAAACCAAAAAATTTTCTTCAAAAGTGCTTGAAATTGACCAGAAACTGTAAATTAGCATAGTTTCAAAGTTATTTTAACATTTTACCATTTTTTGACGTCACTCCTCTAGATCGGCCATGCTGTGCATCTATGATTATGACCAGACATACATGTGAAGGTTTAAGGACCTAGGCCCCAGAATGGAAAATTGAGAACTTTTTCGGAAAAATGACACAAAATAAATACGTAAAATTGACGAAAATGAAACTTTTCTGCAAGCTGCTTGGAAATGATCAGAAACTGTGGATTAACTTTGTTTTAAAGTCATTTCCATGACTACACTATTGAGAATAAATCTATTAGTTTGAGCAATGTATGCTTAATTTTAGGCATGCTACGCAGTACAGGAAGCGTTGCAAGTTATGGCAGTGACGATTCAAATTCAACGGGTGATTACCAAAAGCAGCGTGGCGGTGGCGGCGGGCGACCGGACGATCACGGCGATTCGTCGGGCGGTTACGGCGCCATCGAAGAATTCATCGATCCAAATGTCGTCGAAACATATACTGGCGAATGGAAAAATGATAAGCGATCGGGTTATGGCGTCTGCGAACGGTCAGATGGGTTAAAGTGGGTTGCTTTGCTATCTAATTTTTGCCCTAAATTAATTACTTAAGGATGAAAAACGCCTAATTCTTAAACCCAATATTCTTTAACTCTTCCAGTCTTCATCATAATGTGCAATTAATTGAACTTTGTGAAAGTCAGTGAATTAATCAGCATAATGAGCGAAATAGAACAATAAAAAAGATTCAGGTGCGGCCAATGACGCAAACGATAGCAGCTAGACAGGTTGAATGTGCGCCACTTCCTAATTTTAAAACAAATTAAGACCATAGATGCACAATATGGCCGATCTGGGGGGGAAGTCAGCCGACTTGGGAGGGGGTCAAGAATTGAATTTTTTGGGGCCGAAATGACCTCGAAAACTGGTATCAACGCTAAAATAGCGTTAAAACTACATTATTACACAGTTTCCGATCAATTTAAAGCACTTTTGAATACAATTTTCAATTTTTATCCGTTTTTGTCTCCATTTGGCCCCAATTGCCCTAAAAAATTTACCATTTTTCCATTCTAGAGGAGTCAGAACCCTCTCAAACTCTCTACGTGCATGTCTGATTATGACACGACTGAAGTGGTCTTGTATGAGTTTCAATTTTCAGAAATTCGAAATATGGCCAAGTTCGTGACTTTTAGAAAATTTCTAAATAAGTATGATGTTCAGTTATCATCGAAATTCTGGTGGTAAACTCGAAATTTTTATTGTGTACTGTTTTGAGCTAAAAAAAGTTAGTCTATTCAAAATCATTGCTTCCCGACGCTTCTGACGATGCCTTTTTTATTATAATGAAATTGAATGACTTTAAAAAAATTTGAAATTGAATTGATAGATATGATGTTAAAAAGTAGCTGTTCGGCTTGTAACATTTGTGAAAGCAGTAAATAAATGATCAAATAAAAAGCATAATTTCGAACCTGTCTGAGCTTTTTTTGAGTAAAATTATTTTAACTCTGCATGCATGTATGTATGCAGTTCCGATCCGAGAGTCTGAATTTATTCCACTTAATTTCATTTCTGCTCGCAACCATAGATGCCTAGCGTGGCCAGTCTAGGGAAGGGGGTTTAGTCGGACTGAAGCGTAAATCAGAGAGCTTTTTTAAACCGAAATGGCTATAAAACCGGTACAAGTGATAAAATAATGCAAAAACTACGTTGTTGGTTGATTTCGAAGCTTTCTTTAAAACGTTTTTGATTTTCATCTATTTTTAGCCTCCAGTTTGCCTTATTTTGCCCAAAAAATTTCCTGTTTTTTCCATTATAGGAGTATAAAAAACCTCCGTGCATGTCTGTTTACAACTATACACCAAATTGACCTCAAAATTGGTATACACGCTAAAATAGAGCATTAAAACTACGTTATTTCACAGGTTCTGGTCAATTAGAAGCACTTTTGAAGGAAAATTTTCAAATTTTCGTCCGTTTTCGGCCTCCATTTTGCCTCATTTCTCCCCACAAGATTTTACATTTTTCAATTCTGGGGGTCGACCTTCCAAACCCTCCCCCGCACACGTGCATGTCTGATCATTCAGTACTTCAAGTCAGACGAACGAAGCTTCTTTTTAAAGTATGAAGGAGAGTGGTTGAATAATCGGAAAAACGGTTATGGCGTAACAACATTCAAAGACGGAACCAAAGAGGAGGGCAAATATAAAAACAATTGTTTAGCAACGTCGCAACGTAAAAAACACCTTTTGTTCGTTCGTACTTCTAAGCTAAGGGAACGCATTGATGGGGCAGTAGCAGCGGCTCAGCGAGCCATGCAAATCGGGCAGCAAAAGGCTGATGTAGCCATTTCTAGGTAAGGTGTTCAAAAAGTAGCTTCGTTTCAGAAAATTTATTTTATTATGACTGTTCCGTTCCTCCGACTGTCCCGATTCTCTGGCTGTCCTAGGCATACATGTGACAGGTATATGGGGATCCCCATCCACATTTAAACATCCCCTTCCCTCCAAAGTCAGAAAATATCTGACCCTTTAATTTTAGGCGAAAGTTAGCGTTTTCGTGACTATTTTTAGGTGTTTTTTGCCATTTTTGCCAAAAAAGTCGAAATCATTTACTCTCCTTCCCCCTGAAAATTGCATGGACTCCTTCACCCAAAATTTCGAGCCGTTATTTGTATGGTCCTCCTAAGTGTGCGACTATACGCGTTCCGGTGATTTGAATACCCACTAATAGCAGCTGAGTGCTGATCATTAGGACACCTGCGTTACCTTTGACTCCAGAATTTTCGATTTTCCAGATGAATAGAAAATAAGTTGTTTTGAGCAATGTTTAGTGGTTTTTAACTCAAAAGTATCAGTTTTTCAGGAAATATCCACTTTTGACCATGCTTGATTCAATTTGATTACTTTATTGTTTATTTTAGGATTTTAAATTTTAAAAAGGAAGAGCATCGTGAAAGACCGCAGAAAAGCGTTCGTGCCCGTCCCTATCGTTTCTGAGCCAAAAAACGCACTTAGAAAAATGTTCTGGAGGATCCTTACAATTTCTATTCTATGCTGTGGATGTATGTGTGATCGTGTTTATTTTCCGTCCACTGATATATTTTTAAATTTCCAGCGCTTAAACAGGTTCGAAAATATTCACACGACTCTTTAATGTGTGACGGTTCTGATAAACGGTATAAAATTTAATCCGTCAATTTAGAAATTAATGAACGAGAGAGCACCAAAATGCACCGGTGGGAGGATTGACTCTGTCTGTAGAAGATAAGCTAAAGTTTTTCGATTTAAAGCGGCCTTAAAAGTTAATATAAATTTTCAAATTACTTTAAAACCGGCTTAGTTGTCTGACAGTTTCTGGGTGATACCAAGAACTTTTACAGAAAATTTCTCTTTGGTGGGACTAAGATTCTATAACAATTGGAAGAAATTGAAGAGAAAGACATGGAAATGCTTATTTTGACTTGTTGAGTGTTTGTATCAATAAGCATGTCACGTTCTTATGATTTATTCGCTTCGCGTAAAGTGTTGAACGAAAAAAAATTTTAATGATGTCTAGGTGAATAAAAACCCGCCTTCATACTCGTATTCCTCGGTGCAGGCCCATCCAAGTCATTACAATAAGAATTACAACTACTCATGGGCAGCTAGGGCTTGGCGTAGCTGCTTTTACTTCTGTGAACCCATAAATCTTTGAAAAGCTCCTTTGTTGATTAAGCAAGTTAAGTATATTTAAAAACTGTATATGATCTCATTTATTTGTAAATAGCAAAGACAAATGCTCCGATGGAACAAAAAAGATGAATACACTTGGAATTGTGGATTGTTAAGGATGTAAAAGGAGGGGACTAGGAAAAATCTACCTAAAGTCGCAAAATATGATAAAAATCACACTTTCTCTCAGCAACGCAAAAAATCGAAGTATATTCTGCGGCCAACAACATTAAAATAAATATTTAACCATAAAATAATTGAAAAAGCAGCACGTTAGCTATGCAGTAGCTATGGGAAATGATAATGAGTAACAGTCTTTCTGAGCCAATTGAATGAAATAGCAAACATCGATGCATCCAAAACAAATGAAGAAATTGTTGGTTTAAAACAGTAGGAAACGCGTGAGTTGACTTGAAACAGACTAAATGTAGGTACACTAGCATGCCCGTAACGATTGTGTGTACTAATCAATGGGCCCCTGCTTTGCTCGCTATAATGCTCATAACAAAATAAAACAACTTTAACTTAGTTTTCAATCAATCAGGATACGAAGCTAGTCAGTGCTGCTACTTTCCAGCAATTTAAAAAAGTAAACATTATAGATTTCGTTTATACACTCTTATCTGAAACTTTGAAAATTATTTAAAAAAGACACTTTTTAGAGACCGCAGAATATACTTCAATTTTTTGCGTTGCTTAGAGGAAGTGTGATTTTTATCAGGTTTTGCGACTTTAGGTAGCTTTTTCCTAGTCCCCTCCTTTTACATCCTTAACAATCCACAATTCCAAGTATATTCATCTTTTTTGTTCCATCGAAGCATTCTTCTTTGTTAGTACCCTACTTTTAATTTACTTGATTTGAGTACATCAGTCAGTAAACACATACAGTAACATGCCACAATAATGACAGCAGTCCAAGAACGCGGAAAACAATATTGTGCTTAACATCAGCATTATCCTTTTTAGACACGACAACCTTACATTATTTAAACAGATCAAAGTTTTTCAGCATAAACGTTACACAAATATCAAGTGTACGGAACACTAACGCTCAGATTTGGAAGTAAAATAAATTTGTAGTATAAACTACAAATTAACAACAAATGAATAGTGCAAACTTTACACAAGTACTAGGTGTAAAGAAAACTAACAGTCAGATTCCCAATTCTGATTTTACGTAGAACATTTTGAAAGAAGTTAAGCTTCCGCAAGGCTCTAGAACTAAAGTTAATATGCAGTGTAAACTTAGCACAACCACAGAGTGTAAAGAAAATTTCAATCGGATTCGTAATTCTGATATTACTCTGATATTACGATCAACATTTATTAAAAAATTAAGTCTCCACAATGGCCCGAGGACAAATAAATATCAGATGTAAACCACTTTACACCACTGTTGAGTGCAAACAAGCTAGCGTATCACATTTAGTTTCCAGTTCATTTTTAGACTTGAGATTATGTCCCAACTCATAACCCAGAACTTGGCAAAAAAACAAGACAGAAACACGTTTAAATCCCCCATTTTTTGACTTTACACCTCCCGAAAAAGCTAAATACTGATGTAAACAAACGCAATTCGCTGTGACGCGTTCCCCTAAGAAATTACTTTATTTTTATCCATTCGACCTCGCCCGACTTCTTAACAGAGAAAGTGGAGAAGAACAAATGGACAAACACGTATTTTCCACTGTCCAACATTGCAAACTTTAAAAATCTGAACCTAAGGCCCCATTCGAGTGTAAATAAATTTGGGTCGGGCCAGTTTGTAGCCCTTCGATTGTAGTACGTTCGTATGTGCCAAACTTATGTTCCGCAAAATATTTGATATGATTTACCAATCTAAATATGAAAAAAAACCTGCTTTTTCGCCCATTTTATACCTCAGATTTCGAACTTTACACCCCCAAAAACAACTGAATATTACGTTTTTTTGAACGCGGCTTGCTTCGACGTGTAGCTCTTAAAAGTTACGTTATTTCTATTTTTTTCAATTCATCCCAACTCATAATGGAAAAAGTTGGCAGAGAAATCTTGGACAAAATCTGTTTTTTACTCATCCACTAGAGTATAGTTTAAACCCCTGGTACTATGTGCGTATTGATTTTAGAAAATTTTGCTGATAAGCAGAAGATAGCCCTTGATCCGTAGTACATTTCTGTCAGAAAAAATTTCTTAAAACTCATAACCGGAGTTGTTGGCAGACATAAACAAGTCGAAAACTCGACCAAAATGTGTCTTTTCACCCCCAGATTTTCGCAATCTTTACACTCCCATTCGAGAACTGAGGCGAAATTCAAAAAACCAAAAAAACTGTGTGATTGATCTGCAGAACCTAAATAGATGAATAAGTCAAATGAAGAATTAAAAAAAATGAAACAAGTTAGTATTCAGAAGACTTGAACTCATTATTCTTTTTTTAAATCCACATGCGAGAACGGATACGTCAGCCATTGCACCAACTCAAATCGCAGCCAAGATTTCAGCTTGATTATGCTATATTGAAAAGTATTCACCATTCTACTGAAGTTTAAGAATAGTGCATTTATGATAATTAAAATAATTATTTATTAAAGACTAGTCAAAAACCTCTGAAATAGAAAAATCTGATCAAATAATAAGCAATACGGAGTTATCTATCATCATTAAAAAATTGATGTATTTTTCAATGTTCACCTCTTCAAATCTCAACAAACATTGGCTGTAGAAAAGTTTAAAGGTCAGATTCGTTATTCTGACCTTACGGAGAACATTTTTAAAGATTCATCATCCACGACGCTCTGGGCGGAAAAAATTTTTTAGTGTGAAGTTTACACCTGCACTAATAATGCAATATTGATTGTAAAGAAACAACATAAATTTTGACGTGTAGCGCTTAGGACGAGGCACATTTTAGAGATAATTACCACGTTTTGGCTACTAAGTGGAAAAATATGGCAGGAAAAAATATTTTTTTGTCACAGACTCTTTACAATAAACTGTCTCTAAATTTGAAAATATTACTTTAAAAAAAATAAAAAAAGGCTCCCCTAGATTTTATAACCGTCTACCTTTTGAAACCAATCAGACTGCATAGAATATAAAACTGAGTTAGATATGCTTGTGCACATGAAAACAGTGAAAACCGTCTAATTTACAATCCTGTGCAACAACTAGTGAATGTAAAAAAATTTTAAGACCAGATTCGTAAACTACTAATCAGGGAAAACATTTTTTATAAAATTGGCCCTCCGCCGGTCATTTGAATTTTTGATGTAAACTTTACACACTCATGACTAGCTCGTTATTGAGTGTAAACAAAAAAAGGGTATCGAAGTTTTTTAATTATCTACCTTTTAAAAAAACCGCACCTCTCAGATGTGTGCCGTTATAGCTGTGAGGGGGGCATATGTTGGGGGTACCCAAGTATATTATAGGTACGCGCTAACGCGCTATCTATGATTATTATTTTGCTCAACAATCGTATAGGCTCAAGTGATCCTTATCTGTAAAGTGTCTTTACTGAACCTAAGATCCCTCTAGATTTTAATTCTGTATGTACGAGTACATGCAGTAGTATGAGCATAATAAAGACGTAATCTGACTTCCAATTATTTGTTTTCCATTTCATGAGTTATACTCGTATCTTCTGCTAAAGTAAGTAAAGTTCTAAATTTATGACCGTTTTTCAGAGCTGTAACGGCAAAAGAACGAGCTGAACAGGCTGAAGTTGCGGGATTACAGGCAAGGGAGGATGCCGAACTCGCCAAACTTTTTGCTCAGCAACTTTCACCGGAATTGTGCCGAAGTGGTAAATACGCAGTGAAAGCAGCACATTAATACGTATTCTGCAGTCTATAATGTTACCAAAGGAGATTTAAAGGAGCGGAAAGATCCACCGCCCACCATCGGCCCAAAATAATTAGCGAGATAAAGAATGGATAGTGTAATTTGCAATCGTTTTTGGCCTCTCAGTGATCATGATTTAATACTTATTATTGACATTCATTTCCTTTCTTGGCGGCCTGGAAGCCATAGTTTTGCTCAGGGAATAGGTTTCGAAACAATTTCTAGAGCAGAAATAGCTTTTTCAACATTGTTTCCCTCTATTTTTAAACATAACTTTTCAAAATTATCGACGTTTTATATCAAATGCTACAAATACAAGAAATCGAGCAGTAATTCAAGATTCTGAACGTTCTCCCGCTTAAATTTCTCGAATGTTTTGGCGCTCTCAAAGGTTTATTGATTTTTTTCGAGCAAAATTGTCGAAAATTTTGAAATTTTTCCGAAAAATGTAGAACCGAAAACGATTTTAAATAAAAGTAGCCAATGTTAAACGCCGAGAAATTGCCGTTTCGTACGTGAAGGGCAAATTTTTGGAGTTTTCGTAAAAGTTGGGATACCGCCCCGTTAGAAAAATCCTAGATTCTGAATGTTGCGTACACATATCTTACACTCGCCGACAGTGCACCTTTTTAATACATGCAAGTAAATATTTAATATCTCGAAAAACTTTTAATGCAATTAACGAATCAATGAACCAATCCTACATATATTATAGCTTTGTTGTAAAGCAAAATCTTAGACAAAAAATAAATTGTTCCTATAGTCTGTTTCATTTAATTAAGAGCTTTTTCAGTAAATTATTTTGAAGGCTACAGTATGCCTAATTAGGTGATTTACTGTAGCTCGACGAAAAGTTGAATGGGGATGAGCGGCCGCCATTCTTTCATTTTTTATGCACTAAACCGTCCATGAAGACTTTATTCAAGCATCTGAACAGTGCTGTGACATACTCTAGTAAGTGCGCTAAATAAAAATCTTGCAGCAGAAATCGAACTCGGGATGCTTCGATGACACGACAATCAGACGTTCTACCACTACGCTAAGTGGAAGTTTTCAGCGATGTTCAAAATGCTAGTCTATTGTGTATAACGGTCGATTTACGACAAGCTGAATGCGCGATTTCCATCCTCATGTTGCATGATTTGCTGAAAGACGAGAATAAATTATGTCGTACGAAATTTGATTGAAAAACCCTCCTTCCTATGTAGCTACAGTGATCTCTAAATGACCTACAGTAAGTAGGGAAGATAGAGTTACTGTAGCCTCGGAAAAGATTTGCTGAAAAAGCTCTCGGATAAATGAAACAGACTTTGCTTTTGTTGCATTAGGATCATTTCCTGATTTACAAAAAATGCGCAGGACGCTTGGTGTATGTCAAATATGATTCGTGGCTTACGCGTAATCTATTCCTGCGTCTAAAATATGACTTTAAAAAACGCTAAAATTGTGTGTCGTTCAGATGTTGACGCATTGAGAAATTTACAACTAGAAGTGGCTAATCACGTTGGTCTATCGCCCAACAAGTCCAAGTCGCAAGCCGAACGGAACGCCGGCTCTGTTAGTCCGTCGTCGAAGCCATATTCGACTTCAGTCGACTCTGGAATCGGTATCTCGTCCGCTACTCTACCACCAACGTCTCAAAAACAACCTCAGCTAGCCGAATTTTTATACAATTACGCGTCCGGAACGCCCCCCGTGCAGGCTACTAAGCCACCACACGGTGTGGAAATGCCGGAGGGTTTTGAGGCTGGAAAACCTGCTTTTTTTACTCCTACTTCAGATTCTAGCTTACCGAACCTTCCTCCGGGGCAGCCCGGTGAACAGAATATGTTTTCTGGTCGGACGGAATTAAATTACGGCGATATGGCGGACACTCAGAGGGGCTTGGAGCCTACTGGGCGTTTTGCTAGTGGACAGCCTCAGAGATCACAACAGGCTCATTTCATGACCACTGCTACGCAGCCCTTTGTCCAATATCATCCCGGATTTGTCCGCCCACCTGGGACAGCTGCGCCTTTCGATGAGCACAGAAACGTCGTGCAAGAATCAATGTTAGCTCCTTCTAATCATGTTAGTTGACATTAATAATTTTCTCACTTTACATCCTTTTTTGTTATCTTCTCGTATTTCTAACAGTAATTTGACTTTTTACTTACCTTATTCCTCCGTACGTTGCTGCATTCATTAACTGGCATACTCGCTGATATATAAATTGTAGCCGTAGTTATCTGTGGGATATGAGTAAATAGAGGAAAAAATCGGATGCGGAAATTCGTACTATGAGTGAAGTTGAAAAGTATTTTGAAGCGATAAAATCCGAAAAAATTTTGAGGTGAAGGTATATTGTTTTGTAAATATTTTCAATACACGAGTAACAGCAAAGTGATTATGAAGATGGAATTTAACGTCCGTGCTGCACTCATTTTACAGATTTTTTGTAGGACCAAATTTTTAGCGTCCTTATAGTTAATTTGTGAACTTCGGCGTCATCCACTATGTTAATTTTTTGGCCTTCATACTTTTAGCACGTGATGAGCTGTTTGATTTTTAGCATTCATCATGTCACAATTAATTTTAAATGGAGCTTACGAAAGACGAACAATTAAAAAATGTTATTTATTGCTTTTTGATGAGAAATTTTCGATATTTTCTTGACTGCTTAGAGAATAGTATACATTATAACTGATCTGAAAGATGAATCTGATATGAGCAGGTCAGTTGGAAAAAATGACTGTCAGCTTCATAAAGCTGGTGGGCTTCAAAAATGCTTTGAACGTTTGCGAATTACTTTAATTTCCACTTTGATCTTATTTTTCCATGTAAAATTGTCCTTTTCCTCCGAATAACACGTCGGAAACCCCAAACTTTACTGATGAAGACCATAGATGCACAGCGTGCCGCCGATTTGGGGATAGGGGTCAAAAGCGGAGCTTTTCCGGGCAAAAATGACCTAAAAAACTGATGTAAATGCGGAAACAGCGTTAAGAACATTATTTCATTCATAAATTTCAAGCACTTTTGTGGATAATTTCCAATTTTCATCCATTTTTGGCCTTTATTTCTACTCACGTTCCGCAGAAAACTTTCCGTTCTTCCTTTCTGGAATTCTAAACCCCCAAACCCCTTGCATATCTGGTAACGACCCTGCTCTTACATTCGAGTCGTTTATCCGTCACCACTTTATTAATGATCGTGAATATAGGACGTTGGCCGCAAACAAGCGTCATCGCCACGTCACGCGGTGGATATTCCGCCGCCGCGGCACGCCTTGCCGCCGACGGCGTCGTCGTCCCGCGGCGGCGCTCCGGCCTTTGCCCGGGATCATTCGCCGCGGCTTAACAGCCGTCGGCCGACGGCTCTGCCGACGATCGCTAGAACTCGCAGCGAAAAACGCGGTCTGGCACGTCAGCAGGCCGGCGTGTACGATTTCCATGAACAATACGAAGCGGACGCTAGTCAAAGCCGCGAAACGTCGCCATCCAGGGAAGATTGGACGGATTTGACAGAGGAGGGCCACGAATACGAGGACAGCTTCACGCCAAAGCATAATCTTCGTAGGGCTACGCTGGCGCATAGTCCAGAAGACAAAACGGCCGCCGCTGCTGCCTCCGCTTTAGATGCAGTTGAAGTCGGTGGACCCACGACGTCGACTGTGGCCGATATTTTAGTGAGCCTCGCTAATAAACAAGGACGTGGGATAGTCTGGAAGTCTAGACCCCCTTCCGATAATCTGGCTGACCCCCCAAAATCGATAGATCCCTAAAATTAAATTTTTGATACTATTTTTGACAATTTTGCCCCATCGGACCCCCAGAATTTGAGTGCTGCCCATGTATTCTCGCTAGTCTACGTCAATCTTATTGTATAACTTGGATTTAAGGGCCCGCCAAAACGAACGCTGCCGTAATTCTTGGCCTTCGAAAAAATTTACTCTTTTCTGATCTTGATCAAGCGCTCAAGCGAGAGATTCAAATTCAACCCTATTAGAGATCATCTGATATTCTAGTTTTCTTATTTTTCATGTCGTACTATCCTTTTTATTAAATGTCCTATGAACTCGTAGTTGCATAACATGTTTTCTTCGTAATATATTTTCGCCGTAGTTATTCATTTTATCTTATCTACTCAGTCAAATGCTTTTCGAATCTTGATCTGAGATTCCGCATAAATTTGTCCTCAAATGGATGAAATTTTACACTGTACTGCATTAAATTTATTAATCTGTAATTAGCCATAACATTCAACGCATATTCAAGACTAAATGCAGTATAAATTGAAAAAATTCAAGTGAATAGAAATGAGTAGGAACGTAGCAAAATTATAATATTTTCATACATTTACGACAAGTCGACGCACCTCCTGAATAAACCTGCCAACTATGTTACGTTGTTTAATTTGAACATTTTGAGCTAATCAGATACTTTCAAGGAATTGGTGTAAAACACTTTAAATGTCTCCGAT
Source organism: Mermis nigrescens (assembly GCA_036768485.1). Lineage (NCBI taxonomy): Eukaryota > Metazoa > Nematoda > Enoplea > Mermithida > Mermithidae > Mermis > Mermis nigrescens. The sequence goes on from JAVLUZ010000157.1 coordinate 18,472,437, forward strand.
TTTTATAGAAAAAAGATACACATGAACGTTGAAAAAAGGTAAATAAATTATTTTTCTTATTGCTCCAAAACTAAAAATGGGATGTTCTAGCTTTTTATCGTGCCGAAGGCTTGACTTTTTAGAATATATGTGTCTGTTCTAAGCGTGCGGTTTATGTTGATGAATTTTCAGCTGTCATAGATCAACACTTTTGTGTGATTACTTCGAATTGATTCGTCATTACCGTCTGTCAGCTTACTGTCAATGAAAATTCGTAAACGAATACTGCAAGGTTACGCAAGACAAAGTATAATTTAACTGCGGCTAGAGTTAATCTGGCCTAAAATGATTATTTCAGGCTAGTAAAAACTCAAATTAGTGCACTTTCAGTCAAGTTGAAATCTACATTCAGATGAGATTTCTTTGTGGACCAACAGCATTTGATTATGCAGAGCAGGGTTTTTATGGTATGTGATTAGTCTTCCATTCAAAAACACCAATGTTCTATTTCCCGTTTTTCATGTGCAAAACTTCCATCTTATCCGACTATTTTTAATAAATTTTAACATTTACGGTTTGTTTGTTAGAACAGATTGGCTTGCAACACTCTAAAATTGCTAAAAAGTTAATGAAAGACGAGTAGCTTACTTGGTAATGAGCCATTAATATACTAAGTCGTTGATATGTTATAATTTCTAAATGTTATCTGTGTGAAAAAATATGTCTTGCTATGATAGGAGAAAAGTCCAATTAAACTGGTTACGCGAAACGCGGGTTTTTCATCGACGTTGTGCAGTCACGGGAGTGAACCAGACTTGCTTGAGCTTTCCAGGGCCTCCACTGAACGCATTATAAACAGGGAAGAAATTTCTAGGCTTAGTTCACAAAGACGCCAGGAATTGTTACGCCAGCGGGAAGATCAAGAAATGCTTCGAGCTAATCCGATGCTAAGAGCGTATAAATGTGTATTCGGGCCGGAAGTTAGAGTAAGTCATCTTAACTAATTTTTATTTCGTTTTTCAAACGTTCGTAAATCGTTCTTGTACCCAGAAGGATGTCAGATTGCAACCAAACATGCAAAGTATGGAATTCTGGGTTGGAGACAGCCTAAATACTTTCGAAAACGAATTTTACAGCACTGTTCACGCGTCTTAATGTCATGTTTGGACCTTGACAATACCTTTCTTCGAAGAAAACATAAAAAACTTACGAACAAATTAAGTGTTATCGAATAGCAGAATGTTTATTTGGCGAAAAGCGCTAAGAAGCTTATGCATTTCAGACAGAAATCGATTGAAAAGCTCAAAAGCTTCTTATTCTAATGAAAGGACTATAGCTTCAGATTCACCCATTGTGCAGTCTGATCATATTGAAATAATACAGGTGTGGCAAACTCGATCCGAAGAATCTCAACGTCAAAATAATAACAATGAAAAGTCTAATATTGTTCTTTTACTTCAATATAGTTTCGAATTCTTTAATTTTACTTAGAGTAGACCTGCAGAATATCTTGCAATGATGTAACGTGGGGGCCTAGTGGAATTTACCGTGGACCAATGGAACTAAAAAGTGGAAAAAATAAAACGATTAGGCTAATCGCAAGGAGGATCGAGCAAGACGGAACCCTTCTTTTAGTCAACCCAATGGAGCATTGCTTAACGCTTAGTCGATCTCACTGAATAAGTGCGTACAGCTTACATAATTTTTCGACTTTATTAATCGGCCACGAATTTTTCACGAAAAATTATTGTATTTACTCGTAAATTCCTTGAAACAATTTGTATACGTCATTTTGACGCAAAATCTCAAGACACTTCCTGCATTCATCAATTTTATGACCTGCTAATGTTAAAATCGATGCGCTACTTGGCTAGGAAGAGATTAATTAGCAAAAAATGCTCCGATGGAACACAAAAAAGGTAAATATACTTGAAATTGAGCTTTATAAAAGATATAAAAGGAGGGGACTAGGAAAAAGCTACCGATGCCTACAAAAGTCAGAAAAAAACACGCTCAGCTTCGGCATTCATGCCTACAAAAATCGCAAAATGTGCTAAAAATCCAACTTCTAAACAATGAATACAAGACATTACGGCTTACAGCCTTATCAATGCAGTTATGCAGGGCCGTGCTTTGTGTTTTTGCGGCCCTTGACGAAGCTGCTTTTAGCGGCTAAAATGTCAATATCTTACATACGTAGAAATCCATTCTTTAAGGACGAAATTAATATTAATTTTTTATCGTGAACTGGAATACCTAATACCTATATCAAAATAGTAATTGCTGTATAAAAACGCACGGCTATGCAGTTATGGTGAACTTTCCCGCTGCTGCGCGGCAAAAGTGCATCAGACTTCTAAGATAGATTTCTAGCCAATTTATGTGAATTAAATTCAGTGAAAGCCGTTTTAACTGGTAAATTTAACAAAGTTATATGCGCCTAATATTGATTTACAGCTGCTAAAAACGGATAGTAAATTTAATACGAATATTGCTTGCACTTTGACACTAGAATGGCTGCATCTGCTAAGTGACATGCTTAGTTAGTAATAATAAAATATGAACAACTCAATTATACATTTGTTAACAGCATTTCACTTTCAGCCACAATATGACGCAACTCAGAGTTAAATGAAATCTGCAGAAAAGTCGCGTCACATAATATGCTTTTAAGCGATTATGTCAATCAGTGGAAGTTATTTTAAGATGATGTATTTTTTCAGAGGCCGCAGAATATACTTCGATTTCAGCGTTGCTTAGAAAAAGTCGGATTTTTAGCACATTTTGCGATTTTTGTAGGCTTGAATGCCAAAGCTGAGCATTTTTTCTGACTTCTGTAGGCATTTGTAGCTTTTTCCTAGTCCCCTCCTATTATATCCTAAATAAAGCGCGATTCCAAGTATATTCACCTTTTTTCGTTCCATCGGAGCATTTTCCTTTGCTAGTTAGTACCCTACTTTTAATTAGCAAGATTTGAGTGAATCAATCAGTAAACACATACGGTAACATGCCACAATAATGACAGCAGTGTGAGAATGCGGAAAACAAGATTGTTCTGAACATCAGCATTATCTTATTTTAAACAAGACAAGCTACCTTATTTAAACAGATCCAGATCTTTTCAGCGTTAACTTTACGCAATTACTGGATGTAAAGAAAACTAACACACATATTCGTTATTCCGACTTTACTTGGAACATCTCGTAATAAAGTTATGCCTTTGCAACGCTCTGGAAGCTAAAGTTTATTTTTAGTGTAAAGTTCACACAACTACTGTGTGTAAAGAAAACATACAGTCAAATTCGAAATCCTAACATTACGGAACATATTTTGGAAAAATTCACGTTTTGCAATGCTTCGGAAGTAAAATAAATTTGTAGTGTAAACTTTATGCATCAACAATAAATAAATCGTGTTAGCTTTATACAACTACTGGGTGTAGAGAATACTCACAGTCAGATTCGCGTTTCCGTTGTTATATAGAACATGTTTGAAAAAATTTAGCTTTCACAACGCTTTGGAACTAAACTTCATTTTCAGTGTAAACTTTATACAGCTGCAGAATGTAAAGTAAACATCGTCAAGATTCATAATCCTGACGTCGCGAAGAGCATTTTGAAAAAAATCACGTTTTAAAATACTCTGGACGTGAAATAAATTTTTAGTGTAAACTTTACACGTTCTACAATAAGTGAATAGTGTAAAATTTACACAAATAATGGATGTAGAAAAAGCTGACAGTCAGATTCGTAATCCTGACGTTACAGAAAACATTTTTAAAAAAATTCACGTTTTGCAATGCTCTGGCAGTAAAATGAATTTTTAATATAAACTTTACACCTATACAATGACTCAATATTTGGCGTGCTTGAACGCGCTTACGTGCATGCATTATCCTCAATGTTAAGTACATTTTATATTATTAGTGTCATGTCTCAACTCATATCGGGATAAGGTGACAGACACAAACCTGCTAAAAACGTCTTTTTTCACCCAAAAGATAGAACTTTACACTTCGAAAAATAGCTCAGTATTGAGTGTAAAGAAACGCGACCAAGTTCGTTGTGTAACCATTGACATGTACCTTATTTTTAGAGTAGTTCGCACTATTCAATTCGAAACCGGAGTGATTGATAGGCAAAAAACGGTCAAAAACGTGTGTTTTTACCCCAGATTTAAACTTTATACCATTAGTATTAACTCATATTGAGTTTAAAGAAACGCGCCTAAGTGGGATCTGTAACCCTTGAGATGTACTTTATTTTTATAATATTCCGCATGTCCTGATTAATAACAGGAGTGGTTGACAAATTAATAGAAGGTAAGAACAAGTTTTTTCCGTCCACCACCGGAGTGTAAACTTTAAACCGCCAGAACTAACTCCGTATTGAGTTTACACAATCGCCAATAAGTTCCTCGTGTAGCCCTTTAAGAGTAGTATTTTTCCATAAATAGGTTTTTAGGGACTTTTGTACGAAGAATTTGGCAGGCATAAACAAATCGAAAACTCGACCAAAATCTGTCTTTACAACCACAGATTTTTACGCTCTTTACACTCCCCTCAAGAACGAATGCAAAATTCGAAAACAAAAACAATCACCTAGAAAATTCTATCTAATACAATTATATACTATTAAATCGTATGAGGCATTTACAGGGAGTTGTGTACACGCTGCAGAAAAAACCCCCAGAATTCGCTATGTGTTATAACGTCACGTCAAAACTTTACACGCTTATTACACACTCGGTATTGACTTTAAACAAAAAAGGAAAAAACCAAATCAAGTTTTTCTATTATATATCTTTTAAGAAAAACCGCCACTCAAGATGTGTCCCGTTATAGCTGTAGGAGGTGCACAGATGTTAGGGGTATCCCATGGGTACGCGCTATCGCACTACCTATGATGTTTTTTGACTGAACTGTGCCAAGTCCTAATGAATTGAATTAAGCGGCTGTAAGAATCCGGGATAATTTTGACTTGATTGGCTGAATTGTATTTTCTTCAGATGATTAAGTCACGGACACAGTAGGGACCATTGTTTAATATTGCAGGCATGGATATTGCGTTGGAAATTGCCCTTATTGATGATCCTGTTCAACTTGTGCCTCTCAGTATTTTTCTGCCAGCTACTCACTTATTCGCGAAATCCGGAAACTGAGTCCGACCCATCAGATAAAAAGTGACATCCAGTGCTTTTTAAAATGCAACAAAGTGCCAAATTCACTAGCAAATCGGAAGCACATTACTCGTGACAAGTGCAGTGAACTTTTATGCCGGTTACTCACTAGAGTGGTTGCTCACTTTCATAAGATTTTATTTCAGAATGCAGAAGGCCACCTTCGAAAGAAAACTTTTGGCCCGAACTCTAGAGCAAAACATTCTTTTTAGGATTGTAAAACTCGGCGAAATACATATAGTCTGTTTCATTTAACTTTGGGGTTTCTGAAAAAATTTAAAGTGCCTACAAAAGTGGTTTAAACTAACAGTACAGTTAAGATATTCTAGAGTATATTTAGTTACGGTGATAAACAGCATTCCTGCACTAAAAGTTTTAGCTACTTTTGTAGCCTAGTTCATGCGGATTAAATTCAAAAGAAAACCGCAAAGTTAAATGAAACAGACTATAGCAAACGTGCCTTTTAGAATTTTGTGCCTAAGCCGAAAAAATGTGACACTTTTGAAATTTGACTCTCCAATACAGGTCACTTAAATTTTGAAATTTTAAACGCCTTATAGATTAGTGATTAGTTGACGTCGTTTTTGGTTGTAAGAAAAACTTAAATTCTCCAACAGTCAGAGTCGCTTGAATTGAGAATGTCTCACAAATTGATTACCTTCTAAGTTTTTTAAAAATGTAATTAAGTGTTAAGGCAACGACATTTTCAATAATTTATTGGGTGAGAGATTTCTGAATTTTCATGCTGAATATGAAAGATGATAACTCCTTTTTGCCAGCAGTTTTCTTTGACGTTTAATCGTAAAAAAGCATATTATACATACTTGAATAATATAGACATTCTGCGATATCTGACAATTTATATTAATGTTGTTACCAAGTTAATCTACTGAATTATGTAACTTAGTGTGGCTCTTGGTACATAATTGATTCACAATGAATTAATTGATTAAAACTTGATTAACTTTTCGGACATAAAATATTTGGCAGGTCAAACTCACCATTGCTCGAATCGCATCATGTTTTATTTCTTGGTTAAAAATTTGCGCTCGTACTGATTTATTATTTATCAATTGTTTTATTTTTATACGATCAGATTTTAGGTAGGTATGTGTATATGCGATATGTTGCATTTGAATAATAAACCTTTTACACGGGTGGAAGACAGATTCGACAAATAGAATTTTCAAAGGTTTTCAAAAATTCATATTTAGAAATCTGGCTTTACTGAATTTGATACTTAAATTAACTGGGCTTGAAAACAGAATATGATTCGCTTTAAAATGATATACACATATTTTGTTTGACGATGCCAGGCACGTAGCTGTGGGGGATTGGGGGGACTAGTCCTCCAAAATTTTAGAAATACAAGCTTTTTTGCAAAGGACCAGCAAACCTTCGAGCTAGTAAGTTCAAAATTTTTGGACGCTTCGCGCCGGATTTATCGTTTTTGTATAACTTTTGTCTTCTAAAGAGCTCAAATCTGAGGAAGACATCGTGAATAAATCGAAATTTTCTGGCGTTCCGCGCAGAATTATTTTCCATTGCTTCCTATTCAAATCACCAGAACTCATTAAAGAAAATTTGTTCAGCAGGGTCAAGTTTGAATATATTGTTTCGAAATTATTTTCGTGGCCATTTTATGTAACCTTTCTTGAATACGATTGAAATCAAGGTCAATTTTTAAACTGTGAAAAAGGTTTTAATCATAAAATATGTATTGAGCGCGCTGAGAAACCCTTAAAAACACCATTATTTTTCCCATCTACATGTGATTGTTGAGACATTTGACTTCAAAGTTTTAGTCCCCCCAAATTCAGAAGGTTAGCTACGAGCATACCTGGGCGTGGGGGTTTGGGGGTATGCACCCTCCCCCGAGAAACCAAAATACACCCTCAGAAATCAAAATACCGCCCCAGATTTCAATTTTTGAAAATTTTTTTTCGTTTTTCCTGCAATTTTTTGATGCCAATGGATAGTGCACGATGAGAAACGTTGAAAAATGGTGTTTTTCCGCCATACTACCACTTTTAAGGCCATTTTTTGACATTAAAAAATCTTGCACCCACCCCCCAGAACTTTGGTGCCGCCCACCTATGGCTACGAGCGTAGACGTTGTTGTTTCTACATTAATCTATTGGATGATAAACATAACGTAATGTGAAACCATAGTCTAAACAAAACCACTGTGAAGCCGAAAGTGATTCTCTACCCTCTCAAACACATTTAAGTAGAGTGGAATCGACTCGCTGAGTTGACTTCATATTTAAAAAAACTACTTTCTTTTATCCTTAAGGAAACCATTTTTCTAGACTTACGTTCGTTTGTCCCCTTATAAACTGAATACATTCTTCTTATAGCTTTTAGAAGTGCATCTAGCGAAATAGATTTGATACTCAAGTCCATACCCGGGCGTAGGGGGGTTGGGGGCATGCACCCCCGCAGAAACCAAAATGCCCCCCAGAATTCAATTTTTAAATTTTTTTCTCGTTTTTTCGCAATTTTTTGATGCCAATGGATAGTGCTCGATGAGAAACGTTGAAAATGGTGTTTTTTCGCCATACAACCATTTTGAAGGTCATTTTTTTACCTTTGAAAAATCTTGCACCCCCTCCCCCTATAATTTAGGTGCTGTCCGCGTATGCTTAAGTCCGCTTCAGAAGTATTAAATGTCTACGATATCGCTAGCTTTCGTCTTCGATATCGCCGATTTCGCTGAAAAAATCGGCAGTTGTGTAAAAGCATAACATAATGCACGCACGTTGCGTACATGTACATACGTGTTCCGTAATATTATCAATAATGTGAAAACAAAATTGAATAAAAAATTATTTAAAAAATTGAAATAAACAGAATAAAATATTAAATAAAAACAGTCAATAGAAAATAATGAAGAATACCAATTAAACTAAATTTTTAAAATTTATGCACGAAGTTATCTGAAGCAGACTTTAAATACTGAGTGCATTTTCTGGACACCGGTTAAAAGGTTTCGTTATGCGCTCATTCCCAAAGTTTTTTCAACCTGCCAAAAAAATCGAAAGAATTGACGAGTACAACAACTCTTTCAGAAAATCAAGTATTTTGCGAGTCTAAAGACATATCTTATTACTATATCCTGTTTCAGATAACTTCGTGCATAAATTTTTAAGAATTTCTATCGACAGCAAGCCGAGAAGCTACAAGAATTATATATCAGATCAATGCTGTAATAGCAATCTGTCAGTTTATTGCCGATGATACAGTTTTGAAACTTATGACCAGACTTGAGTGAAACAGACTGTGTCTCTTCCCTTAAAAAGTTAATTCGTAATTTTTTATATAATTGATTTATTCTTAATTTAATAATTATTTAACTTTTTAAAGTTTTTTTACTTAACCTTACTTTACTGCATTAAAATTCATGCCATGTCCAAAGATAATTTTAATTATTCAATGCATATGCAAGCCATACATATATATTTTGTTCCACCGACTGCACTATACTTTGTGTACAAATTGTCGGCGATATCGCAGAAAAATAGAAATGGGTCCTATTCCCCGATTTTAGTAAAGTCGGCGATATCGCCGACAGAAAATCGGAAAAATCGGAGCATTTATGAACCGGGAAAAAGAGTCGGCGATAGACATGCACATGGGGAGGGGGGTTTGAGGGTCTATAGACTCACAGAATGGGAAAATAGGAAGTTTTCTGGAGAAAATGAGGCAGAATGAAGGCCAAAAATAAATGAAAATTGAAAATTTTCTACAAAAGTACTTCAAATTGACCAGAAACCGAGTAATAACGTAGTTTTAGTGCTATCTTAGCGCTTATAAACGTTTTTGAGATCATTTTGGCACAAGATAGCTCAATTTTTGACGCCCCCCAGATCGGCCAGGCTGTGCATGGTCAGCAACATCGGCAATATCGCAGACTTTTACTTCTGAAGAGGGCATTAAGTGAGTTTGCGGATTGTCCGTTCCGACCTCATTACAATAAGTTCCTCGCTTAGCATCTTCTGGCGAACTTCAGCAGTTTTGTGACAGAAAACCCACGTTTTGCTTCCAACATTCATCAGTCACTTCGAATTGAATGCCTACCTACGTTTCCTCACCATTGTCGTTTTATCCAAAAAGTGTTATTGAATACGTGCCAAACATTAGATAGGAGTGAGTACATGTGGGCGTGGGGAGAGGAAGTTTTGGGGTATGCACCCCCCAGAAGCCAAATACCCCCCACCTCAGAAACCAAGATAACCCCCCAGAATTCAATTTTTGAAATTTTTTAGTTTTTTTCGTAATTTTTTGATGCCAATGGATAGTGCTCGATGAGAAACGTTGAAAAATGGTGTTTTTCGCCATTACCACCGTTTTAAGACATTTTTGACCTTTGTAAAATCTTGCACCCCCAGAGTTTTGGTGCCGCCCACCTATGGGAGGCTCCTTGGGATGGGCGATAGGGCAGCAAAAAAGTTTTGGAAGATTCAGACTAGCGTTAGCAGAATGTACCCATGCTTTTTTGAGTGGGTGAACCCCAGCTTGAGTGAGTTCAAGGGAGATCGGGTGCAACCAATTTTTGAAAAAGAATTCGTTCAAAATGAGAGTATAGCAAGCTATTCAATCCATGGCCATTCATAGTTTGTTCTTCATTACTGTAAACCTTATGTCGTCGTCGTCGCCAGTTGGTCCATTGCCAACGTACTACCGTTTTGATAGTTTCTCGGGACCTTTGATAGTTTCGGTCCCTAAACCTGCGACAGTATGGTGGCTTTTAAGTAGGGTGTTACAGTTGATGATAAACGGAAGATATCGTCAAACACTTGTTTTCGAGCTGTCCTTTACAGAACGATATCTTTTTTCGAGAGTCATCGTTAACGAAAACGATATCAATTTTGGGAACTTAGATACCTTTTTTGTTTACACTCAATACCGAGCTAGTCGTGAGTGTGTAAAGTTTACACCAAAAATTCAAATGATTTGCGGAAGGCCAATTTAAAAAAAATGTTTTCCCTGATTAGTAGGTCACGAATCTGGTCTTAAAATTTCTTTAAACTCATTAGTTGTTGCACAGGGGTGTAAATTAGACGGTTTTTTACTGTTTTCATGTGCACAAGCATATCTAACTCAGTTTTACATTCTATGCAGTCTGATTGGTTTCAAAAGGTAGACGGTTATAAAATCTAGGAGTGACTTTTTTTAAAGTAATATTTTCAAATTTAGAGGCGGTTTATTGTAAAGAGTCTGGGACATATTTTTCCCCTGCCATATTCGCCACTTAGTAGACAGAACATGGTAACTACTTTTAAATTGTGCCTCGTCCTAAGCGCTACACGTCAAAATTTATTTTGTTTCTTCACAATCAATAATACGTTATTAGTGCAGGTGTAAACTTTACACTGAAAAATTTTTCCGCCCACAGCGTCGTGGATGATGAATTTTTTAAAATGTTCTCCGTAAGGGCAGAATAACGAATCTGACCTTTAAACTTTTCTACAGTCATTGTTTGTTGAGGTATGAAGAGGTGAACTTTGAATTATATATCTATTTTCTAATGCCGATAGATAACTCCGTATTGCATATTCTTTGATCAGATTTTTCTTATTTCAGAGTTTTTTTGACTCGTCTTTAATAAATAATTATTTTTATTATCATAAATGCACTATTCTTAAACTTCAGGTAGAATGATGAAAATTTTTAATAATTGACTACGTTTTAAAATTCGCCGATTTGTCGAGTTGGTGCAGAGGCTGACGCATCCGTTCTCGCATGCGGGTTTAAAAAAAGACTAATGAGTTCAAATCTTCTGAGTAGTGACTTTTTCATTTTTTTAATTCTTTCGGCAAAACCATGCACTTTCGACTTGTTTATGTCTGCCAACAACTCCGGTTATGAGATTTAAGAAATTTTTCGGACAGAAATCTACTATGGATCAAGGGCTATCTTGTGTTTACCAGCAAACTTTTCTACAATAAATACGCAGTTAGTACCAGGGTTTTAAACTTTACACTCTAGTGGATGAGTAAAAAAACAGATTTTGTCCAAGATTTCTCTGCCAAGTTTTTCGGTTATAAGTTGGAATGAATTGAATAAAACAGAAATAAAGTAACTTCAGAGAGCTACACGTCGAAGCAAGTCGCGTTCAAAAAAACGTAATATTCAGTTGTTTATGGGGGTGTAAAGTTCGAAATCTGAGGTGTAAAATGGGCGAAAAAAAAAGTTTTTTTTCGTATTTTGATCGGTAACTCATATCAAATATTTTGCGGAACATAAGTTTGGCACATACAAACGTACTACGATCGAAGGGCTATAAACTGGCCCGAACCGAATTTATTTACACCCGATGGGGCGTTAGGTTCAGATTTTTAAAGTTTACAATATGGTGGACAGTGGAAAATACATGTTTGTCCATTTTTTTGTTCGCCACATTTTTTTGTTCGAAACCAAATGTGATACGCTAATTTGTTTGCACTCATTAGTGGTGTAAAGTGGTTTACATCTGATATTTACTTGCCCTCGGGCTATTGTGGAAACTTAATTTTTTAATAAATGTTGATCGCAATATCAGAGCAATAGCAGAATTACGAATCCGACTGAAATTTTCTTTACACTCTGTGGTTGTGTAAAGTTTACACTGCATATTGACTTTAGTTCTAGAGCCTCACGGAAGCTTAATTTTGATCAAAATGTTCTACGTAAAATCAGAATTGGGAATCTGACTGTTAGTTTTATCTAAACGTAGTAGTTGTGTAAAGTTTGCACAATTCATTTGTTGTTAACATGTAGTTTATACTACAAATTTATTTTACTTCCAAATCTGAGCGTTAGTGTTCCTTACACTTGAGATTTGCGTAAAGTTTATGCTGAAAAACTTTGATCTGTTTAAATAATGTAAGGTTGTCTTGTTTAAAAGGATAATGCAGATGTTAAGAACAATATTGTTTTCCGCGTTCTTGGACTGCTGTCATTATTGTGGCATGTTACTGTATGTGTTTACTGACTGATGTACTCAAATCATGCTAATTAAAAGTGGATCACTAGCAAAAAATGCTCCGATGGAGCAAAAAAATGAATATACTTGGAATTGTGGATTGTTAAGGATGTAAAAGGAGGGGACTAAGAAAAAGCTACCTAGAGTCGCAAAATCTGATAAAAATCACTTTTTATCTAAGCAACGCAAAAATCGAAGTATATTCTGTGGCCAACACATTAAAATAAATATTTAACCATAAAAATGATTGAAAAAGCAGCACGTTAGCTATGCAGTAGCTATGGGAAATGATATTGAGTAAACTAACATCTTTCTAAGCCAATTGAATGAAATAGCAAACATCGATGCATCCAAAACAATTGGAGAAATTGTTGGTTTAAAACAGTTGGAAACGCTTAAGTTGACCTGAAACAGACTAAATGTAGGTACACTAGCATGCCCGTAACGATTGTGTGCACTAATCAATCGGCTCCTGCTTTGCTTGCTATAATGCTCATAACAAAATAAAACATTTTTAAATACAATACCATCTAGTTTTCTATCAATCAGGATACGAAGCTAGTCAGCGTTGCTACCTGCCAGCAATTTAAAAAAGTAAAAAATATAGATTTCGTTTATACACACCTATCTGAAACTTTGAAAATTATTTAAAAAAGACACTTTTTAGAGGCCGCAGAATATACTTCAATTTTTTGCGTTGCTTAGAGAAAGTGTGATTTTTATCAGATTTTGCGACTTTAGGTAGCTTTTTCCTGGTCCCCTCCTTTTACATCCTTAACAATCCACAATTCCAAGTATATTCATCTTTTTTGTTCCATCGGAGCATTTTTTTGCTAGTACATACGTATCATAGGTAGCGCGTACCTATAATATACTTGGGTACTCCCAACATATGTCCCCCTCCTCACAGCTATAACGGCACACATCTGAGAGGTGCGGTTTTTTTAAAAGGTACATAATAAAAAAACTTAGGACCCCCATTTTTTCTTGTTTACACTCAATACCGAGCGCGTCGTGAGTGTGTAAAGTTTACACCAAAAATTCAAATAATTTGCGGAGGGTCAATTTGAATCAAACAATGTTTTCCCTGATTAGTAGGTTACGAATCTGGTCTTAAAATTTCTTTACACTCATTAGTTGTTGCACAGGAGTGTAAATTAAACGGTTTTTTACTGTTTTCATGTGCACGAGCATATCTAACTCAGTTTTACATTCTATGCAGTCTGATTGATTTCAAAAGGTAGACGGTTATAAAATCTAGGGGGGTCCTTTTTATTTTTTTTAAAACAATATTTTTCAAATTCAGAGGCGGTTTATTGTGAACAGTCTGGGACAAAAAAATATTTTTTCCCTGCCATATTCTCCACTTAATAGACAGAACGTGGTAACTACCTCTAGAATGTGCCTCGTCCCAAGCGCTACACGTCAAAATTTATTTTGTTTCTTTACAATCAATATTGCATTATTAGTGCAGGTGTAAACTTTACACTGAATAATGTTTTTACGCCTAGAGCGTCGTGGATGATGAATTTTTTAAAAAATGTTTTCCGTAAGGTCAGAATAACGAATCTGACCTTTAAACTTTCTACAGTTCTACAGCCACTGTTTGTTGAGGTATGAAGAGGTGAACTTCGAATTAAATATCTATTTTCTAATGCCGATAGATAACTTAATATTGCATATTGTTTGATCAGATTTTTCTTATTACAGAGGTTTTTGACTCGTCTTCAATAAATATTTAGTTTTTGTTGTTATGAATGCACTATTCTTAAACTTCAGTAGAATGATTAATATTTTTTAATAATTGACTACGTTTTAAACTTCGCCGATTTGTCGAGCTGGTTCAGAGGCTGACGCATCCGTTCTCGCATGCGGGTTTAAAAAAAGACTAATGGGTTCGAATCTTCTGAGTAGTGACTTCTTCATTTTTTTAACTCTTTCGGCAAAACCATACACTTTCGACTTGTTTATGTCTGCCAACAACTCCGGTTATGAGATTTAAGAAATTTTTCAGACAGAAATCTACTATGGATCAAGGGCTATCTTGTGTTCACCAGCAAACGTTTCTACAATCAATACGCAATTAGTACCAGGGATTTAAAGTTTACACTCTTGTGGATGAGTAAAAAAATAGATTTTGTCCGAGATTTCTCTGCCAACTTTTTCGATTATGAGTTGGGATGAATTTGATAAAATAGAAATAAAATAACTTTTAAGGGCTACAGGTCAAAGCATCGAAGCAAGCTGCGTTAAAAAAACGTTATATTGAGTTCTTTATGGGGTGTAAAGTTCGAAATCTTAGGTGTAAAATGGGCGAAAGAACAGGTTTTTTTCGTATTTTGATTGGTAAATCATATCAAATATTTTGCGGAGCATAAGTTTCGCACATTCAAACGTACTACAATCAAAGGGCTACAAACAGGCTCGAACCGAATTTATTTACACTCAATGGGGCGTTAGGTTCAGATTTTAAAACTTTACAATGTGGTGGACAGTGGAAAATACGTGTTTTTGTCCATTTTTCGTTCGCCACTTTCTCTGTTCAGAAGCCGGACGAGGTCTAATAGGATAAAAAGAAAGTTCTAAGGGTACGCGTCACGGCAAATTGCGTTTGTTTACATCAACATTTAGCGTTTCCGGGAGGTGTAAATTCAAAAAGATTGGGGAGTTAAAAGTGTTTCTGTCTTGTTTTTTCTGCCAAGTTCTGGGTTATGAGTCTGGACATAATCTGAAGTCTAAAAATTAACCAGAAACCAAATGTGATACGCCAGTTTGTTTGCAGTCAACAGTGGTGTAAAGTTTGTTTGCACTCAACAGTGTTGTAATAATTCCTATTTTTTTATTCTGTGGAGGAGTCAGTCTGGTTTTGACCCCTCCAGAATAGAAAAATGGAAAAATTTTTTCTCCGGAAAATAAGGCAGAACGAAGGCCTAAAACGAATGCAAATTCAACATTTTCTTAAAGTGCTTCGAATTGACCAAAAACTGTGTAATAACGTACTTTTAATCTTTTTTAGCGATTATACCAGTTTCTGAGGTCATTATGGCCCGAAAAAGTTCAATTTTTAACCCCCACAGACCTGCTGACCCTCGCCCCAGATCGGTCATGCTGTGCACCTATGATAAATATCTCATACCCGTAAGAACAAAGGCGCTGAACCTGCATGCTCTGCATCCACTGGTAGACGGTTAAGTCAAAAGCTTTGTTCCGTTCTGTAACTTTTAGTTTTAGAACATGAGAGCACAAAAATGGAAAAAATTACAAAAATTTCAAAAAGTTAGAATGAATTGATGTAGTCACGAAACAAGTCAATGCTAAATGATAATAAAATATAGTGTTGACATTGTTGAGCCAAAAAGATTTGAAAAATTAAAAAACGCGTAAAAACAACACTTTTTCTACGATTTGTTTACATTGAAAATTCCGGAGGGATGAAACTCCCAAACTTGCCAGAATTGCATATGTAATGTCTATTACCAGACATGCTCAGCATGGGAATTCTAGGAGGGGGTCTTTTTGATCTCAAAAATAATAGATACGCGTCAAAAACATCGTCATTCGGCCTTTCTAACAATGCTAGATCTTTCTAGAGCACAAAAAACAAAAAATTGACAACAATATCACAGAAATTCGATTAAATTGAATAAAATATGTCAAAAAAAGTACATGGCACACAGCGCCGAGAAAAATCGACACACTTAGGCGGACAAAGAGCGGAAGAAGCTCTAAGAATTTTAGCAAATTATGGGAAATTTGTTAGGAAAATCGCGAATTCTCGGGTGAGGGGCGAAAAAATTTCTGGGCCGGGAGCTCTGGCGAATTTAAAAGAGGAAGTGGGGGCGGGGAGTCGGGGGCCAGGAATGACCGGTCCCTGTCTTCAAAAAAAATTTGGGCGCAATGAAGAATAAATGTTAATTTCTTGATGATTTTAGCCATCTTTATCGTGATATTTTAAATTTTTTAGAGTACTCATTAATGACATTTAATATCTCTCTTGACGCTCTAAAAAACCAAAATTGACGTCAGAAGAGTAGTTTTCTTGTACAGAACAAAGATTTTGTAGCTTCTACGATTGTTTCTTGAGTGTTTCTTTCTGCAATTTGTGTCGGTTTCTGCATCGATTCAGCGAGTTTTTTATTAAAAAACTATAAAAAATTTCGAAAATTTTTTACTTTCTCGCACCGGAAATAATTCTGCCTATCGAAAGACAGCGAAACCGGTACTTTGAGCCTATTATACAAATTTCCGGACAATGTCAGACACTTTTAGGAAAATTTGGGTTCACTCTGCCACCCCCTCCCCGTCAGAAAATCCCGAATCCGTTTTTGGCCAGGAGGGGCCCTCTCAAACTCTCGCACAAGATCACGTGTTCGGCTTTAAGCCAAACCTGCACCGCGCCCCGAATACACCATCACTCTTCATTACAAACTTTGGCTCGACGCACAGCTCGGCGATTTCGATCAACGTAAAAGTGTGGTACAAGAAGCAAACTGTCAAATTGGCCTCTCGAGTCGCCACGTCGTTGATCATGAAACGCCATTGAAGTTTTATATTTGGATCAGTATCATGTGTATCGTAAAATTCGTACGATGCGTACACGGCGAATTCGGCTTTGTCGCTTCGAAACGTTACCTTGGACGTCTTGTTGCCGTCTGAGAGGACGAAAACATTGGAAAGTTTTGAATCCATTTTTTGGCAAAATACGGCCCGGTATAAATTTAGTTTTTTTTAAATTTTAAATTATCTTCTTGAAATTTGATAATTCGAGTAATGCGTTTGCGATCGAAAACGAGGAATTCCTTCAGACATTTCAAAATTTTATGAAAAAGTGGACGATTTAGGCGAAAAAGAGCGCCATTTTCGAAAGTTATATAGAATTCGCGCCCCCTCCCCCTTCACAGCGTTATCACATGTACTAATAAATTTGGCACATTTATACCTTTGACTCTTGTTGACCCATTGATGCTTATCGAAGCTATAAATTTAATAGATGATCGGAATTCATTCGGCTTTCAGAAAAATAAGTGCAGACTAGATGATGATATGAAGCACAGCAAGTACATCCCCTATCTATTAAAGATTATTTTCATATGACCATTTTTAAGATATCTCTAACCACTGCACGGATTTCATTGAAATAAACTGTTTTGGATAAATAATTTTCGAATAAAAATATTCCGCCAAAAAATTTTGCTAGCTAATGGCTACAGTATGCCATGCTCTAAAAACCGCCATTATTTTGAATGGTCCACCATACATGGGCAGCAAGGAAATTCCAAGAGGGGGGGGGGTGAAATTGCCAAAAAATCGCCAAAAATTGTCAGAAAAAATGTTAGTAAAAATAGAATTTTGAGAGTCTACTGATCTGCAGGGGTTTTCTCAACTTCTGGGGTGTTTGCCCCCAACCCCCCCCCAGGTCTCATGCTCATGTGTCATGGTCACCACACCTCACAGATTTTGTTTTCTATTTTAGAGAAGCAAAATCTTTAGATATTTTTGTGCACTAAACTTTATATGTTTTTATTTTTCCAATTTCCTAATAGTATCAATCTTAATTTATTTTTTTCGAATATAGCTGCCCCCATAAGACTATGCATTTTACTGTTTGTACATCGTAAGTAAAGCGTTAGCGCGTACCTATAACATTAGGTACCCCCAACATATGAGCCCCTACAGCTATAACGGGATACATCCTGCAGGTGCTTTCAAACGATAGATAAATACAAAAACTCGATGTGGATTTTTTTGTTTATGACTGCGTAAAGAACGTGCAAAGCTTTGTAGTAAAGTTATAAAAGCGAATTTTGGTGGGTTCTTTCTGCAGCATGTACACAACTCTCTGTGAACGCCTTACACAATTTAATACTATAAAGTTGTACAGGATAAAATTTTCTAGATATACATTTCCTGTTTTTGAATTTCGCATCTCTTCTTTAATGGGAGTGTGAAGAGTGTGGAAATCAGAGGGTGAAAAAACAGACTTTGCTCGACTTTTAGACATGTTTATATCTACCAACAACTCCGATTATGAGTACCAAGCAATTTTATCGGATAAAAATGTACAACGGCTCAAGGACTACATTCCGCTTGTGGGCAAACTTTTGTAAACTTAATACGGAGTTAGTGCCAGGAGTTTAAACTTTAAACTCTAGTGGATAGTGTAAAAACAGATTTTGTTCAAGATTTCTCTGCTAACTTTTTCGCTTATACGTCGAGATAAATTGAATGAAATAGAAATAAAGTACCTTTAAAGGGATACACGGCACCGAAAATTGCGTTTGAAAAAAACGCAATATTGACTTTTTATGGTGGTGTAAAGTTTGTCAGGTAAAACGACCATAACCTACTACAGTAATCTATTGACATCTGATGCGCACGTTAGAACAATAGAAATTCATCGCATATATTGAAGAGACGTAAGAACTGAAGGGAACCGGTCCGAGCTTAGCACGTGAGCACTGCTGATTGAGGAGTCAACGCTGATAAGGGCTATTGGGTTCGCCCAATAGCACCGGTTTTATTAATGCTTGTGCGCGCGATAATATACACAGCTGTACAATCCGCAAGACAGCTCAGTCCGAGCTGGTGACTATAAACGAACATATGGTCAGCCCGTTAGGTGGTTCAAAGTATATCGACTTAAGAATTATTGAGTGAACTCGGCTGACGTGCATAAGACACGCGGAGTATATTATTAACTGAGGATATTATTACGGGGCTCGACAGACGTAAATACGCGGAGTGACCCAAGTGAACGTTATAATGAATATGTTACTGTGAGTAATATATTATACACTACCGGGCGTGACAAGTTCGAAATCAGGGACGGAAAATAGGCGAGAAATCACTTTTTTCGTATGTTGATTGGTAAATATCTGAAATATTTTGCGGAAGAGAAGTTTTCCACATACAAACATACTACAATTTAAAAGCTTCAAACTGGCCTGAACCAAATTTCTATGCACTAAATGAGGAGTCAGGATCAGATTTTCAAAGTTTACAATGTGTTGGATGGTGGAAAATACGTTTTTGTCGGTTTTCCTGTTTGCCACTACCTCCATTTAGAAGTCGGGATAGGTCGAACAGAATAAAAATAAAGTACTTCCTAAGGTGTACAAGTCACAGCAAATCGTGTTTGTTTACGTCAATTTTGAGCTTTTATGTGAAGTGTAAAGTCAAAAATTGGATATATTAAACGTATTTCTATTTTGTTTTTTTTTCTGCCAACTTCTCCGGTTGTGAGTCTGAACATGATATCAAATTCAAAAATGTACCAGGACTTAAACGTGATACGCCAATTGGGCATGTTTGTTTGCATTCAACAGTGGTGTAAAGTGATTTACATCTAATAATTATTTGTCTTGAAGTCATTGTGGAGATTGAATTTTTCTCATAAATGTTGATCGTAATATCAGAGTAATATCAGAATTAAGAATTTGACCGATCTGTAATTGTGTAAGGTTCACACTACAAATTAATGTTAGTTCTAGAGCCTTGCGGAAGCTTAGTTTTTTCAAAATGTTCTACGTAACGTCAGAATTACAAATCTGACTATTATTTTTCTCTACACCCAGTATTTGTGTGAAGTTTGCACTATTCATTCATTATTTATGTGTACTTTACACCACAAATTTATTTTACTCCCAGGTCGTTGCAAAAGGTCAAGTGATTTCAAACTATGTTTCGTACGGTCAGGATTACGAATCTGATTGTATATTTTTTACACCCAGCATTGTGTAAAGTTTACACTGAAAATTAAATTTATTTTTAGAGCGTTGCAGAAGCTTAATTTTTTTAAATATTCCATGTAACGTCAGGATGACGAATCAGAGCGTGAGTGTTCTTTACACCCAATTTTTGCGTAAAGTTTATGCTGAAAACCTTCGATCTGTTCGAATAAGTTAAGCTTGACCTGTTTAAAAAAGATAATGCTGATATTCAGACAATATTTTCTTCCGAGTTCTTGGACTGCTGTTATTATCGTTGCATGTTACCGTATGCGTTTACTGACTGGTTTACTCAAATCATGCTAATTAAAAGTAGGTTACTAGGAATGAAAAATGTTCCGATGGAATAAAAAAGACAAGTATACTTAGGATTGTGGATTATTGAGGATGTAAAAGGAGGAGACGAGGGAAAAGCTACCTACGTATAAACCTAGAGTCGTAAAATTTACTAAACATCAGATTTTCTCTAAGCAACGCAAAAAAATCGAAGTATATTCTGCGGCCTGCAGATTGAAATTAACTATTGAACCAAAAAATGATTGAAAAAGCAGCAAGTCAACTATGCAGTAGCTATGGGAAATTAGATGGAGTAAATTAGAAGAAATTTTGCAAGCCAATTGAATGAAATAACAAACATCGATGCATTCAAGACAATCAAAGAAATTGTTGGCCTAAAGCAACAGGAAACGCATAAGCTTTCGTGAAACAAACACTTGCATGCCCGCAATGAACAGACTTCGATTCAATATCAAGTGCCTCTAGCTTAATGGAAGACCATGATGATTGTTTTTAGATTCTTCAGATACCGATCCTTCAGGGGATTCGATTGACAGTAGGACAAAAAAGTTTTCTGTAATACACGTTTATTTCAAATTAATAATGAAAATGAAAAGTGTAAAAGCTGTTCATTCCACATTATTGTAATTTAGATTAAGCGGTATTAGCGAAAATCTGGCGCGAAGCGCCGGAAAATTTGTGAAAAAAGCAGAAGCACCTTTAGAACCTTGAATTACTGCCCGATCTCTGTATTTATAGCATTTGAAGCAAAACGGCGAAAATTTTGAAAAGTTCATGCTTGAAAATAGAAGAAAACATGCTGAAAAGGTTGTTTCTACTCTCAAACCCGTCTAATACCTATTCCTTAAGCGAAAATGTGGCTTCCAGCCGCCAAAAAAGAAATAAATGTTATTAATTGGTATTATCCGGCGCGAAGCGCCAGAAAATTTTAGAAATTATGATCGACAGCCATATCCTTCGTTATCTCGCCAGTTATTTCTGGCGAATGCGGGGGTTGGCGCTGGCGACCACCCCTCACATCCGCCCATGCATTTTATCGCGGTTTTTGAACAAATTGTTAGTGACCACAAATTTCGAAAGTTTTTTATACTAACAGTGCTTACGTATAACATAATCCGTGTACGATAGCTCATTTTGATGGCCTCTTATTTCATTTTCGTGGAGCTTCTAAGTAAGTCATGGATTACGATAATTATATATCAGATCAATGATATAATCGCAATCTACCAGCTTATTGTCGGAGATAGTTTTAAAATTTATGACCGAACTTGTCTGAAACAGACTATGAGTAAAACATAATCGAGTTGCACCATAGTGCCATCGATGCGCACGGTTTCGTGAAATTTTTTTCCATTTTGCCGAAATTCTTACCTATTTTATTAGGTAAGTAGGTGTGTAGTACATAGGTACCACTCCTACTTCAGGACTTCAGGCGCTAATGCTGATAATTGATTCAAACGCATAAGGTTTCGTGAAATAGACCAGATCAACCTTATAACACTGAAAATATGCGGCGAAGGTAGGAATTACTCTAAGTTGCGTGAGCGCTGTTTTTATGAGGCACAGCATCAGGGATGCGCTCGTAACTATGTTCAATGCATATTGATGAAGATATTATTTTTTAACTACAAATTGATCTAAATAAGCACTAGTCACATTTTTACCGTACCTACTTTCAAACAAATTCGAAGCGATTAATAATGTTCCAAGTGGACCAGTATTTATACGCGAAAAACACAAAATTTAAAATCAGGGGTTGATGAACCAATGTTGGCCGCGACTATGGGCCCTAAAAGTTTTGAAGCAGGTACATTGACATAACGTCCGATAATTTGAAGCAAATCGGCGTGAACGACGTGTTTCAGACACTAAACTAACGAAGGCTCCTTGCCCTTCGTTTTTGGCCCAGCGATAGCGGCACGTTGACCATCTAACTTTGTTGTTTTAGAGTCTGCAGCTGGTATTTTGGTCGTCACCGGAATCGAATTTCCCTACCGAGATGCAAATACGAGTGTGTGTATTTCATTTATTCTGGAGCTTTTTCACTAAGTTTAAGCCATATGAATCAGTCTAAAAACGGGGCTTTTAAACCTATGCAGTTTTGTCGCTGGCCAACTTTAAAGATCATCATATCATAGGTAGCGCGTTAGCGTACCTATAATACACTTGAATACCCCAACATATGATCTCCCTACAGCTAACAGGAGAAATCCAGGAGGTGCGTTTTTTTAAAGATAGATAATTAAAAAGTTCGGCAAAGCTTTTCTTTGTTTTTGTTTACACTCAATACCGATTATGTAATGAGCGTGTGAAGTTATGGCGTAACTTTATAACATTTACGAATCTTTGACGGTTTTTTTAACCAACTTGCGCAGAACTCTCTTTAACGCCTCAAAGTATAGATTTGTAGGGGAGAGAATTCCCTCGATACATATTTTTTTCGTTTTTGAATTTTGTATCAGTTCTTCAGGGGGCGTGAAAAGAGTGTAAAAATGAGCGGATGTAAAGATAGACTTTTGTTGTGTTTTTGCCTTCTTAGTGTCTGTCAACAACTCCGGTTATTAATAATGAAACATTTTTTCTAATAGAAATGTACTACGTCTTAAGGGCTACTTGCGCTTAACAGCAAACTTTTTCATGCTCAACGGAGTTAGATCTA
Source organism: Mermis nigrescens (assembly GCA_036768485.1). NCBI lineage: Eukaryota > Metazoa > Nematoda > Enoplea > Mermithida > Mermithidae > Mermis > Mermis nigrescens. Next base: position 18,495,244 of record JAVLUZ010000157.1, read on the forward strand.
GGGTTTTAAACTTTACACTCTAATGGATAGTGTAAAAAACAGGTTTTGTCTAAGATTTCTCCGCCAACTTCTCCGGTTATACATAAATCGGGATAAATTGAATAGAATAAAAATAAAGTACGTTTTAGGGCTTACTTTTCGCAGCAAACTGCGTTTAAAAAACTCAATATTAAGTTACTTCTGGAGGTGCAAAGTTCGAAATCAGGGGCGTAACATATGCTACAAAAACACGTTTTTCCCTTTTTTTGATCGGCCAATATCTCATATTTTGCCTAACAGAAGTTTTCGCACACAAACGTACTACGATTTAAAGGCTATGAACTGGCCTAAACTGAATTTCTTTGCACTCAATTAGGAATTAAGTTCAGATATTTAAAGTTTACAATGTGGTGAATAGTAAAAAATACTTTTTGTTCCTTCTTTTGTTCGCCACTCTCTCCGTTTAGAAATCGGGATAAGTATAATAGAATAAGAATAAAGTATTTCTAAGGGGTAAATGTCACAACAAATCACATTTATTTACAACAATATTAGCTTTTTCGGGAGGTGTTAAGTAAAGAATGGAGGGTGTTAAACGTGTTTCTGTCTTGTTTTTTTTCTGTCAACTTCTCCGGTTATGAGTCTGGACATTATCTCAAGTCTAAAAATGTACCAGGAATCAACCGTGATACGCCACTTGAGCGCGTGAAGACTTAATTTTTTCATAAATATTGAACATAATATCAGAGTATTATCATAACTACGAATCCGACTAAAATCTTGTTTACACTTGGTGGTTGTGCAAAGTTTACACTGCAAATCGACTTTAGTTCTAGAGCCTTGCGGAAGCTTATTTTTTCAAGTAACGTCAGAATTAGGAATCTGATTCTTAGTTTGCTCTACACTCAGTAGTTATGTAAAGTTTGCAGTGTTCATTTATTGTTAATGTGTACAGTTTACACTATAAATTTATTTCACATCCAGAGCGTTGCAAAATGTGAATTTCCTTCAAAATATGTTCCGTAAGGTCAGGATTACAAATCAGACTGTATGCTTTGTTTACGCCCAGTAGTTCTGTAAAAATTACACTGAAAATTAACTTTAGTTACAACGTTGCGGAAGCTTAATTTGTTTTCAAAATGTTCCATGTAACGTCAGATTTACGAAACTGAGTTTTGTTCTTTACACATAGTAGTTGCGTAAAGTTTATGCTGAAATCATTTGATCTGTTTAAATAAGGTAAGGTTGTCTCGTTTAAAAACGATGATGCTGTACCGTTTGTGTTAACTGACTGATTTACTCAAAATATGCCGATTAAAAATAGGGCACTAGTCAAGGAAAAATGCTCCGATGGAACAAAAAAGACGAATATACTTGGGATTACGGTTTGTTAAGGATGTAAAACGAGGGGACTAGGAAAAAACTCCTATGAAAATGCCTAAAGTTGCAAAAACTGTTACAAATCAGACTCTCTCGAAGCAACGCAAAAAATCGATGTACTCGTATATTCTTCGGCCTTTGAAAAAAACGTAACCTTCTTTGATTAATATTTCAATGCTTCAAGTAAGATTGTAATAACACAATCTAAAATTCATGCTTTCTGTAAATTGCTTGCAAGTTGCAACGCTGACTTGCTTCGTACGAGTATTTTGATTGACTAGCAAAGAAAAATGCTCCGATGGAACAAAAAAGGTAAATATACTTGAATTTCTTCATTGATAAGGTTGTAGAAGGAGGGGACTAGATAAAATTTCCCTATATGCGCAGAAGCCATAGGAATGTGCTAAACAGTTAGACTTCCTCTATACAACGCAAAAATCGAAGTATATTCTGCGGCCTGCGAAAAATGAGGGTGTAGTCATAAAACGTTCTCAAGTGTTTCGCAAAAGAGCATTGAAGACACTTCCATGACCATAAATTAATCAATGTATTATTTATTTGATGAAATCTTGACTTACCACAATGCTCTGGCGTAAAAGATAATAGTGTAAACTTCCCACCCACATGGCCAAGTTAATAGTCTGCATGAAAAACCACAAGAAATTTCTTTAAATCTTCCAAAATAAAGTAATCAAAATACTCGCCATCGCAATCGAAATTACTACGGAAAATCTGCAGAAACGCGCATAGGCCGCAGAATATACTTCGATTTTTGCGTTGTTTAGTGGAATTCTAACTGTTTAGCGCATTCCTATGACTTCTCCGCATATAGGGAAATTTTTATCCAGTCCCCTCCTTTTACATCCTTAACAATGAATAAATTCAAGTATATTTACCTTTTTTGTTCCATCGGAGCATTTTTCTTTGCTAGTTCCCTTCTTTTATTTATTATTTTAGGCCATATATCCATAGGTGGGCAGCGCCGAAATTCTGGGGGGTGCAAGTAGCTAGAGTAATTTTTTGTCTCGAACCCTTTACACTAAAATGATCACAGATCAAGAAATATTGCATTAAAAGAGAAAAAATTTTACCTTTTGAGACATTGTAGCCCTCTACATTATAAAACCAATTGTACTGCACAGAAACCAAAATTGAGTAAGATAAGCTTCAGGACACGCTAACAGTAAAAAACCCGTGTACTTCACACTTTTGTGCAAGAAGCATTGGGTGTAAAGAAATTTTAAGGCCAGATTCGTAATCTACAACTCAGGGGCGACAGTTTTGAAAAAAGATGGCCCTCCACAAATTGTTTGATACTCGATGCTCTGGGCGGAAAAGTGCTTCTCAGTGTAAACTTTACACTTGTGCTTATGATGCAATATTGGGTGTATAGAAACAAAATTAACTAGGATGCGTAACGCTAAAGTCAGGGCACATTTTCAGCATAATTAGCGTGTTCCACCTACTTAGCGAAGTAGCTGATGAAATTTTATTTTTCGTCTCGAAGCCTTTACACTAAAACGATCACAGATCGAGAAATATTGCGTTAAAATGGGAAAAAATTTTATGTTTCGAGATATTGTAACCGTCTACACTATAAAATTAATTGGACTGCGCAGAAACCAAAATTGAGTTAGATAAGCTTCAGGACACGCTAACAGTAAAAAACCTGTATACTTTACACTTTTGTGCAACAACCAATGAGTGTAAAGAAATTTTACGGTCAGATTCGTTATCTACAACTCGAGGGCAACATTTTAAAAAACTTGGCCCTCCGCAAATTGTTCGATACTTAATGCTCTGGGCTGAAAAGTGCTTCTCAGTAAACTTTACACTTGTGCTTATAATGCAATATTGGGTGTATAGAAACAAAATAAACTAGGGTCTGTAACGCTAAGGTCAGGACACATTTTAAGCATAATTAGTATGTTCCGCCTACTTAGCGGAGTAGCTGAAGAAATTTCGTTTTTCGTCTCGAACCCTTTACACTAAAACGATCACAGATCGAGAAATATTGCGTTAAAAGAGAAAAAATTTCACGTTTCGAGATATTGTAAGTACCCTCTACAATATAGAAATCAATTGGACTGCACAGAAACCAAAATTGAGATAGATAAGCTTTAGAACACGCCAAGAGTAAAAAACCCGTATACTTTACACTTTTGGGCAACAACCATTAAGTGTAAAGAAATTTTAATGTCACATGCGTAATCTGCAACTCGGGGGCAACATTTTCAAAACTGAAATTGGCCCTCCGCAAATTGTTTGATACCCATAGCTCTGGGCATAAAAGTGCTTCTCGGTGTAAACTTTACACTTGTGCTTATAATGCAATATTGGCTGTATAGAAACAAAATAAACTAGGATCTGTAACGCTAAGGTCAGGACACATTTTAAGCATAATTAGCATGTTCCGCCTACTTAGCGGAGTAGCTAAAGAAATTTCGTTTTTCGTCTCGAACCCTTTACACTAAAACGATCACAGATCAAGAAATATTGCGTTAAAAGAGAACAAATGGTCCTTGAGATATTGTAACCCTCTAAATTATAAAACCAATTGGACTGCACAGAAACCAAAATTGAGTTAGATAAGCTGAAAACACGCAAGGAGTAAAAACCCCGCATACTTTACATTTTTGTGCAGCGACCATTGAGTGTAAAGAAATTTTAATGTGACATTCGTAATCTACAACTCGAGGGGGAGGGGCAACATTTTCAAAACTGAAATTGGCCCTCCGCAAATTGTTTGATACCCAAAGCTCTGGGCGGAAAAGTGCTTCTCGGTGTAAACTTTACACTTGTGCTAATAACGCAATATTGGGTGTATAGAAACAAAATATACTAGGATCTGTAACGCTAAGGTCAGGGCACATTTTAAGCACAATTAGCATGTTTCGCCTACTTAGCGGAGTAGCTGAAGGAATTTCGTTTTTCGTTTCGAAACGCAAAGAGTAAAAAACTCGTATACTTTGCACTTTTGCGCAACAACCATTGAGTGTAAAGAAATTTTAATGTAACATTCGTAATCTACAACTCGGGGACAACATTTTTAAAAATAAAATTGGCCCTCCGCCAATTGTTTGATACTCAATGCTCTGGGCGGAAAAGTGATTATCAGTGTAAACTTCATACTTGTACTATAACGCAATATTCGGTGTATAGAAGCAAAATAAACTAGGATCTGTAACGCTAAGGTCAGGGCACATTTTAAGCATAATTCGCACGTTCCGCCTACTTAGCGGAGTAGCTTAAGGAATTTCGTTTTTCGTCTCGAACCCTTTACACTAAAACGATCACAGATCAAGAAATATTGCGTTAAAAGAGAAAAAATGGTCCTTGAGATATTGTAACCCTCTACATTATAAAACCGATTGGACTGCACAGAAACCAAAATTGAGTTAAATAAGCTGAAAACACGCAAGGAGTAAAAAATCGGCATACTCATACTTTATATTTTTGTGCAACAACCATTGAGTGTAAAGAAATTCTAAGGTCATATTCGTAATCTATAGCTCGGGGGCAACATTTAAAAAAATTGGCTCTCAGTAAATTATTTGATTTTTTGGTTTACACTTTACACACTCATTGCTAAGTCGGCATTGAATGTAAACAAAAGAAAAAATGGTACATCGAGTTTTTCAATTTTCTATCGTTTAAAAAAACCGCACCTCCCAGGTGTGTGCCGTTGTTGCTGTGAGTGGGGGGACACAAAATTCGCACTCGCTGTGGTAAACATTGCGATTGTATTTAAAGGTGTTTTATTTTGATATCATGAGCGTTATAGCAAACGAACCTGGCGTCAATTGGTTAGTGCACGCAAGCGTTGCGGTGCGGGCATGCAAGCGTACCTACATGTAGTCTGTTTCACGTATGCTTACGCTTTTTCTACTGCTTTAAATCAACAATTCCTTAAATTGTTCTAAATGCATCGATATTTGCTATTTTATTTAATTTGCCTACAAATTCGCTCCAAGTTTACTCCATATACTTTCTCATAGCTACTGCATGGTTATGTTACTGCTTTTTCACTCGTTTTTTGGTAATAGTTCATTTCAATCTGCAGGCTGTAGAACATACTTCGATTTTATGCATTGCTAAGAGAAAGTCTGATTTTCAGCAGATTTTGCGACTTTAGGCATATACGTAGGAGCTTTTTCTTTACCATAGGTGGGCAGCACCGAAATTCTGGGGGAAGTGAAAAAATTTTCAAAGGTCAAAAAATGGTCTTAAAAGTGGCCGTATGGCAAAAAACACCATTTTTCGACGTTTCTCATCGAGCACTATCCAATGACATCAAAAAATCGCTAAAAAAGCAAAAAAATTCAAAATTTGAATGCTGGGAGGGCATTTTGATTTCTGGGGGATTTCAACTTCTAGGGGAGGTGCATACCCCAAAACCCCCACGCCCATGTGTGGCCCCCTCCTTTTACATCCTTAATTATCCGTAATCCCAAGTAGGTATATTCGTCTTTTTTGTTCCATCGGAGCATTTTTCCTTGCTAGTCATAGGTAGCGCGATAGCGCTACCTATAATATACTGGGCCATCCTTTTTTCTTATATGTTTATCACAGCGAGTGCGAAATTTGTGTCCCCCCTCACAGCAACAACGGCACACACCTGGGAGGTGCCGTTTTTTCGAAAGGTAGATAATAAAGAACTTCCTTTTTTTGTTTACACTCAATACAGAGCTAGTCGTATGTAAAGTTTACACCAAAAATTCAAATGATCGGCGGAGGGCCAATTAAAAAAATGTTTTCCCTGATTATTAGGTTACGAATCTGGTCTTAAATTTTCTTTACACTCATTAGTTGTTGCACAGGAGTGTAAATTAGACGGGTTTTTTTACTGTTTTCACGTGCACGAGCATATCTGACTCAGATTTACATTCTATCCAGTCTGATTGGTTTCAAAAGGTAGACGGTTATAAAATCTAGGGGAGACTTTTTTATTTTTTTTAAAGTAATATTTTCAAATTTAGAGGCGGTTTATTGTAAAGAGTCTGGGACAAAAATTTTTTCCGCCCAGAGCATCGTGGATGATGAATTTTTTCAAAAAAATATATTCCGTAAGGTCAGAATAAGGAATCTGTTTTTTAAACTTTTCTACAGCCAGTGTTTGTTGAGGTATGAAGAGGTGAACTTTGAATTATACATATATTTTCTAATGCCGATATATAACTCCGTATTGCATATTATTTGATCAGATTTCTCTTATTTCAGAGGTTTTTGACTCGTCTTTTATAAATAATTATTTTTATTATCATAAATGCACTATTCTTAAACTTCAGTAGAATGATGAATATTTTTCAATACAGTATAATCAAGCTGAAATCTTGGCTGCGAGTTGAGTTGGTGCAATGGCTGACGTATCCGTTCTCGCATGTGGATTCAAAAAAAGAATAATGGGTTCAAGTCTTCTGCATACTAACTTTTTTCCTTGTTTCAATTCTTTTGGCAAAACCATACACTTCATTTGACTTATTCATCTATTTAGGTTCTGCACATGGCACTTTATTGTTTTTTTGATTTAGCCTTAGTTCTCGAATGGGAGTGTTAAGAGCGTGAAAATCTATGTCTGCCAACAACTCCGGTTATGAGTTTTGAGAAATTTTTTCTGACAGAAATGTACTACGGATCAAGGGCTATCTTGTGCTTACCAGCAAACTTTTCTACAATCAAATTACGCAGTTAGTACCAGGGGTTTAAACTTTAAACTCTAGTGGATGAGTAAAAAAACAGATTTTGTCTAAGATTTCTCAGCCAACTTTTTCGGCTATGAATTGGGATTAATGAATAAAATAGAAATAAAGTAACTTCTAAGGGCTACACGTCGACGCAAGCCGCGTTCAAAAACGTAATATTGAGTTGTTTATGGGGGTGTAAAGTTCGAAATCTGTGGTGTGAAATGGCCGAAAAAACAGGTTTTTTTCGTATTTTGATTAGGTAAATCATATCAAATATTTTGCGGATCATAAGTTTGGCACATACAAACGTGCTACAATCAAAGGGCTACAAACTAGCCCGAACCGAATTTATTTACACTCAATGGGGCGTTAGGTTCAGATTTTTAAACTTTACAATGTGGTGGACAGTGGAAAATACGTGTTTATCCATTTTTTTGTTCGCCACTTTCTCTGCTCAGAAGTCGGGCGAGGTCGAATAGGATACAAATAAAGTACTTTCTAAGGTGTACGCGTCACAGCGAATTGCGTTTGTTTACATCAATATTTAGCTTTTTCGGGAGGTGTAAAGTCAAAAAAATGGGGGACTTAAACGTGTTTCTGTCTTGTTTCTTCTGCCAAGTTCTGGGTTATGAGTCTGGTCATAATCTCAAGTCTAAAAATGAATCAGAAACCAAATGTGATACGCCAGTTTGTTTGCACTCAACAGTGGTGCAAAGTGGTTTACATCTTATATTTATTTGTCCTTGGGCCATTGTGGAGACTTAATTTTTTAATAAATGTTGATCCTAATTTCAGAGTAATATCAGAATTGCAAATCCGACTGAAATGTTCTTTACACTCTGTGGTTGTGTAAAGTTTACACTGCATATTATCTTTAGTTCTAGAGCCTTGCGGAAGCTTAATTTTTTTCAAAATGTTCTACGTAAAATCAGAATTTGGAATCTGACAGTTAGTTTTCCCTAAACCTAGTAGTTGTGTAAAGTTTGCATTATTCATTTGTTGTTAATATGTAGTTTATACTACAAATTTATTTTACTTCCAAATCTGAGCGTTAGTGTTCCTTACACTTGATATTTGCGTTAAGTTTATGCTGAAAAACTTTGATATGTTCAAATAATGTAAGGTTGCCTTGTTTAAAAAGGATAATGCTGATGAGAACAATATTGTTTTCCGCGTTCTTGGACTGCTGTCATTATTGTGCCATGTTACTATATGTGTTTACTGACTGATGTACTCAAATCATGCTAATTAAAAGTAGGGTACTAGCAAAGAAAAGTGCTCTGATGGAACAAAAAAGATGAATATATTTGGAATTGTGGATTGTTAAGGATGTAAATGGAGGCGACTAGGAAAAAGCTGCCCAAAGTCGCAAAATCTGATAAAAATCAGACTTTCTCTAAGCAACGCAAAAATCGAAGTATATTCTGCGGCCAACAGATTAAACTAAATATTTAACCATAAGAATGATTGAAAAAGCAGCACGTTAGCGATGCAGTAGCTATGGGAAATGATATTGAGTAAATTAACAGTCTTTCTAAGCCAATTGAATGAAATAGCAAACATCGATGCATCCAAGACAATTGAAGAAATTGTTGGTTCAAAACAGTAGGAAACGCGTAAGTTGACTTGAAACAGACTAAATGTAGGTACACTAGCATGCCCGTAACGATTGTGTGCACTAATCAATCGGCCCCTGCTTTGCTTGCTATAATGCTCATTTCAAAATAAATACAATATCACTTAGTTTTCTGTCAATCAGGATACGAAGCTAGTCAGCGTTGCTACTTGCCAGCAATTCGAAAAAAAGTAAACATTATAGATTTCGTTTATACACTCTTATCTGAAACTTTGAAAATTATTCAAAAAAGACACTGTTTTAGAGGCCGCAGAATATACTTCGATTTTTGCGTTGCTAAGAGAAAGTGTGATTTTTATCAGATTTTTCGACTTTAGGTAGCTTTTTCCTAGTCCCCTCCTTTTACATCCTTAACAATCCACAATTCCAAGTATATTCGTCTTTTTTGTTCCATCAGAGCATTTTTCTTTGCTAGTAACTCAATATATCTGTTGTACAATAGCATTCCTGGCGCACAAGCTTAAAGCACTTGTAGCCACTTTAAACTGTTGAAAAAGCTTTTGAACAAATGAAACAGACAATATTATGCAGACGGAATAAGCGACTACAACACTAAGGCTAACGAATCAGGCTATTTTAATAGTGAGACTGCCAAAAACAAAACTATGGATTAAGAGGATGCAAATAAAAAAACGAGAAAAACGAATAGAAAATGGAAAAGCGAGGAAGCAAATGAATGAGGTCTAGACCTGAATGGAAAAAAGACCATGCATTCAAAAGGGACAGAGCATCAAACTCAAGCCAACGTTGGTCGTCCCCCACAAAGCCAGAAAATTTTTGACCCCAAAATTTCTTAAAAAATTTTACAATTTTTGGCCGTTTTTTCCAATTGTGGATTAATTGTCCCTTCCCTAAAATAACCATGGACCCCTATCCGAAATTTAGAGCCGTTGGAAAAGGCGTATGGATTTTATGACGTGTTTGATTATTTTAGTCCAGAATCAGTAAAAAACGACGAAATATGAACTGTTTTGCGCCTAATTACGTAATGAGAACCGATGAGATTGCAAGTCTTCTTGTATTTTCAGAACTTTTACATATTGAACAAATTTATTAATCGATAAGTAACATTTTAAAGTAAAGTTGAAATTACTTAGTAAGAATTCATTGATTAATATGAATTAATTTATCAATTGATGATTTAATTAATCTAAAGGTCAACACAAGCTAATTTTTCCTTACCTTTGAAACTACTTTCTTTGACGACGCTGCTGACCCTTCAGTTGGCAATGAAACATGACCTAAACTGCCCTTGCCCTTTTTAGGCACCGCTTGAGCCGGTGGATAAATTCCCTAAAGTGGCGGGATTAAAAAGGACAAAAAAATTGAAATGGAAGAAAATCATAATCTATTCACAGTCGTTTCGAGATGGATAGTGGAATCCAGACGGTTTAGATTGAACGTTATTTAATCGACAGACAAAAATATTGGAAATTGCAGGAATTTTGATTGTGCAGGAAAAATCATTCGTTATATTCAAAGTTGCGTGAGATCACTCGTGCCTCCGCCTGAATTTTTTCAGATTTTTCGGTTTTTACGGTGCAATAGTATGTACTCAAAATTGAGTTCAAACTTCGAAATTTTCCTCGATCTTTCTTATTTTTCATTCAATATTGAGCTTAGAAATTTGAATTAGCTAAAATATTCTAGCACTTTACACCAATCTAGGGATTCAATGTACTTACCCACTATTTTTCCGTTAAATGAAACTTCTTGCTGAACTTCATGTTAAAAGTGCGAAAATAATTCAATACCGATTTGGTACTGAGTCGAGATCGAGAAGCGCATTTCAGCTCGGAACGCATTTCACATCCGCTAGCACTTGAAAAATTTTGCGCATAGAAATTGATAAATTTTTACTGTTGTAGGCTTATTCAGAACCAAGATTCGGCCGGTTTGATGAAAATTTTAATGTTGCGATTCAACATTAAAGTGCTCTTTTCACAAAATTTTCCGGGGCTCTGCCGGATTCCATTGAGAGGACAGTTGAGGGCGCCAACCTAGTCTCCTCCCAGATGACAGGGCTACCCTCGCATTCTTACCTTATCTAAAGTCCTATTCGCGTTTACCCGGCTATCCGAATTATCTGGATAATGGATTGGCCTATAACAAGCAAATATTTTTTAGATCCCCAAAAATTTTGTCATCATATCTTCTCTTATTCTATAAGTGTAGCATGATAAGATTTTTATCGAAAGAGAGACATAAAAGTCATCTCTTGATCGTAACTGAATCCTTTCGGAGCTTTTGCCTCTCCCATCGCAATACGATTTTTATTGAATAATTTTCTCATTAAGAAAGTACCTAACTGCTTTCAATTTATACGCATCATCATGCATTCTTCTCGTGTATTAAAATTCGCATGACTTGCTAAAAACTTAAAAGAAATCTCAACTGTCTGTTTAAATTAGTTCTGAAGATAGGGCATGAAACTTCAGCAATGTTTTTGGATTACCCTATATATACAGGGCGGTTTGGTACAAGGATAAGTTTTTATTTTTGTTATAACTTTTAAGAAATTCAAGCAAAATTTGATTAAATTTTGTACAATTGAAGTGCAGAACGTTTACGGCCTCGTGATAAAAGTTCATTGACACAGTGAATAGCATATTTCACTGTGCATATTCGAATGTTTACTTGACTTGAATTATTGATTCTTTTCGAAACGAGCTTGATATCATTCAAAATTCTCTGACAAGAGTTAAAATTTGTTTGAGTGCTCAAAAACCTTGCTAAGTGCAGATATCTACACGAAAACTAATCGAGCACTTAAAGCAAAATCTTATTTGTAGATGTTGAATTTATTAAGAATTTATTACATGCCGAAATCAATTATTTGAAATTCAGAAGCTGCACTGGCATTGAGCGTATTTTAACATTGCCTTCTTAAGAAAGCATAAATAACGGAGGAATTTTTTTGGCAAAAAAACCTATTCGAAATGGTTGCGCGTGGCTTTTGCACGATCACCGCTTCATCGAGCATTCATAATCTGCTTCATTCGTTTCTTACATACCGGCTTCCAAAAAACAGCCTTTTTCATCTAAAATTACTGTATGATATTCAGGAAATATTTTAAATAAAAAGTAAAAACTGTTAAACACTACAGCCTACTTTCTGATAAGTAAACGTACCTGCTCAAGAGATGGTGGATAATTTGGTTGCACCAGCACTAAGTAAAGGTACATAGGTAATACACAAACTAGTTTTACTACCTACCTTCATATAGGCCAACACTTCCGGGTCGGTTTCATCTACTTGTAGTAGAGGGCACGTTGCGCCAGGGTCTCCTTTGATACCAAGATCAGCATCGGTGCAAATCGAATCCTGATTATCTTTGGGCAATGAGTCGACAGGTGCAGCTTTCTTCGGAACAATCGGGGTCGATTTTATCGAAATTGTTGTATCTCAAACATAAATTAGAAGGTGTTTCTTTCTTAATCACTCACTTTCTTATCAAATGATATGACGATCCTCTCTAAGAGCTAAACATCTGTCGTCAGCTCAATGCATCTAAATTCAATGTCTTCTCGTATCAATTTTTATAGCTTTAAGCTCTCGGACAATATTGCTTTAAATCAGCTCTAAGTTCTTTTATTTAGGTGTCCGTTCGAATACCGATTTTTTATCATAGATAGTTACATGAATTAGATCCATTTTATTAATCAGTCGTTTTGTTTAACATTAAAAAATGAGGTTAGACAACATTGACGTGAATAAGAATTTGAAGGGGCATTGATACGTCGCCATAATGAAGGGTTGTTTTGCCCATCATTTTCGTGTCTGTTATCCTTATTTTTTCGAATTTTTCTGACAATGAACTTGTCAATTCATGTCATATACGAGTAAGTACATCAGAAACTCCTAAATCTAACAGTTTCTCTGGACAAGGAAGTTTAGTGGAGTTGTCAGTAGCACAGTATCACTTTGCATTTGCCAGCAGCGCATCAGCCGTTCTGTGAGTTGAAGTGTCCCAATCTGCCACACAAGCACGGTGCATCAAACCAAAAATTTAGGAGAGTACCGAGCCTAGCCGAGTATTTTTGGGGTATGACCCTCTATTTTTGGCCAAAGACGGCAAAAGCACTCAAAAATAGCCTCAATCGCAAACTTCTGTCTAAAAGTCGGGGAAGAAAATATGTTTTTTTGGATAGATGACATAGGTGGGCGGCACCGAAATTTTTGGTGGGGTGCAAGATTTTTCAAAAGGTCAAAACATGGCCTTAAAAATGATGGAAGAGCGAAAAAACACCGTTTTTCAACGTTTCTCATCGAGCACTATCTATTGGGATCAAAAATTGCGAAAAAACCAAAAAAAATCAAAAAGTTGAATTCTGGGAGGCGGGTATTTTGGTTTCTCGGGGTGCATACCCCAACCCCCAAACCCAGGTATGATAGATGACCATTAAGTGTGTACATAGATCCTACTTTCTGTTACATAATGCTACAAAGCGAAACTTACATTACCGGAAAACGAGCTTATAATGTTATTTTACAGGTTCGATGCCTCATAACAGAGCACGGAATCATCGATAGCAAGCTCCTTCATAATCAATACCTTACCTTGGTTGGGAATGTTTCGTTTTCGGCATTTTTGAAATAGCGGGCGATAAAAGTTTATCTTATGAACGGTAATCGACCTACTGAGCATTAAAATGCGAATGATTTTGCAAAAAAACATTTTCGAAGTAAGCAAATGCAAATTTATTTACATGGGGTAAGCATTGCTTGCGTCTCCATTGGGTCACATTTTTGTTTTTTTGCAATCTTCTTGACGCCTTAGTATTGCATTATTCTAAATAAAGGATTCATTGATTGATAATTCAGCTTAGGCGGTACATATGCTTAGTGGGAGTATGCCGACGAGCTAAACACCTTCAAAGCCTGATATTATATTACCTCAACTATTATTGGGTCGATTTTGATCAAATCTCTTTTCTAGGTTTAATTCTAAGCAATAAAAAAATTAAAATAGATTCGTTTCGAAATGCGATATTTTTCACGGGACCATATTCTTTAGTTTAGCCCTCTTGCACCTTTGTTATACATAATTCAGAAAATTAAAAGCTGAAAAGTTTTCATTTCTGGATCCAGTTTACGTCATTCTCTTTTCTGACTTAACTTAGGATATATATATATATATATATATATATATATATATATATATATATATATATATATATATATATATATATATATATATATATATATATATATATATATATATATCATACCTTTCGTTTCTTTTGCCTCCTTTACAGCTGCTTTGCTCTTATTCTGCTTTGAAAATGAGCATAATATCATAGATAAAATGCTAAGGCTGACAATTATGCAAATTACAGCTAATGTGCCTAAGGCGTCCATGAATCGCGGCCAAAGGCTGACTTGAAAAATGTGCTAGCAATGCTAAACGTCTCAATTTGATTATTACGAACTCATATCATCCAGATAAGCAGAACCCGATTGAACCGACCGCACAGCACAAATGCAGCCTGAAGAATGAAAAGTATTTTGCACTGGAGTTGTTAACGGTCATAAGCCGACTGTTTACACAATTTGCTCTTTATTACAACACCATCTTAGGTAGCGCGTTAGCGCGTACCTATAATATACTTGGGTACCCCTAACACCTGTGCACCCCCCTACAGCTATAACGGGACACTTCTGGAAGGTGCGGTTTCTTTTAAAAGAAAGATAATAAAAAAATTCGCTGCCCGTGTTTTTTTGTTTTTCTTGAAACTCAAAACTGACTGTATAAAGAAGGTGTAAAGTTTTTGTGTAACGTTATAACATAGGACAAATTTTGGGACATTTATAATGCGGCATGTGGACAACTGAGTATTGATGACTCGAAGAATTGAACAGCATAGGATAATAGAGGGATGAATTCTACAGATGGCACTTTTTTGTTTTTTGAAATTCGCATTAGTTATCGAATGGCAGTGTAAAGAGTGCGAAAATCTGGGAGGTGAAAAAGCACTTTTTGGTCGAGTTTTCAACCTGCTTTTGTCCGATACTAACTCCGGTTACGAGTTTTTTAAAATGTTTTCTGACAGAAATGTAGAACGGATCAAGGGCTACATTCTGCATATAAGCAAAGTCTCCTATGCTCTATGGTGAGTTAGATCCTGGGGTTTAAAGTTTACACTCTAGTGGATGGTGTAAAAAAACGGATTTTAACTAAGATTTCTCTGCCAAATGTTTTCCGCTTATGAGCCAGGGTAAATTGAATACGGCAGTAATAAAGTGCCCTTCAGGGGCTACACATCGCAGCAAACCGCATTTAAAAAAACGCAATATTGAGTTATTTATTGGGGTGTAAAGTTCGAAATCAGAGGTAAAAAATGGGCGAAAAAACACGTTTTTTCCGAATTTTGATTAATAAATCATACCAAATAATTTTTGCAAGAGAATTTCGGCACACAGGAATGTACTACGATTAAAAAGCTACAAATTGTACCAAACTGAATTTCTTTAAACTCAATGGGGAGTTCGGTACGAAATTTTAAAGTTTACAGTGTTTTAAA